>JAGFPH010011524.1:22318-34163 GCA_018207615.1 Philaenus spumarius | reverse complement strand
TTTTGAGAAATCGTGATGAGTGAGTCAGTGAGTGAGTGGTATTTCGCTTTTATATATATATATAGATTTATTTGCTGTCAACTGTAGTCTCTATTTTTACTTTACTTTTTCTGTGGCTACATCTTTCACTGCCACAGGCCAGCCATATGTACACTCAAACATTCATATATAAACAACAATTAACACTTAATTTTACATATATTTTCGTACATTGGTCGTACACAATAAAATATGTTGAAACAATAATAAATTAACTTTACACTTGAGAGGACCCTCATTTCAGTGTGTCACTTCCTACAAGACTCAAATTTTATTTTATTTTTTTGACGTGTTCGACCAATGTACGAAAATATATGTAAAATTAAGCGTTGAGTGTTGTGTATATATGAATGTTTGAGTGTACATAGATAGCCGGCCTGATGATGCTGCCTGTGGCAGTGAAACATTTAGAAATATAAGTAAGGTAAAGTAAAACTAGAGACTACAGTTGACAGCAAATAAATAATATATACATAATCGTAAATATTATTTTTATTATTTAAAATAAATAGTTTTAACTAGTAAAATGTTTTGAGATGGTTTAGTGAATCTACTTTAGTACATAAAGAGGTAACTTTTGTTTGTTCTAAAAAAAAGTCTAATGCTAGAGTTCTACATGGTCAACTTTAACGTTTTTAATATAGGAATTTATATAGGAAAGATGAGGTATTGACTCATGGTGAGATCTAACGTCGAGTGTCGTCAAATGAGTCATGGTCCCCATGTCATTAAAACTTATTTATGTATATTATGTATGTATGCCTATGTGTTTGCACTCTAACGGCCACATTTTACTTCTGATTTTATGCACACGTTGGATTTTTAAGTAGCTCGTAACAATTCGTTAGAAATAAAATTTGATTGTAACTTTTTGTACTAAAACTTTTGGGGTTTTTGAAAAAAATAATATAGGATTTCATTCTGCGCATTTTGTTTTTTTACACGACCTTATAGCTCGTCTGGTTCAGCCAAAATGCCCTAAAAGGAATTTGTTCAAATACACGAGTGAGATTTTAAAATGTGGCAGTTTCTGTTTTCCGCTGCGAGCGAAGCGAAGCAGTACATAATCCGCAAGTCAAGGACAGGAACGAAGCAGCGCATGAGCCGGGGTTAGAAGCTGATATAAACAAATTATCTATATATATAAAATCCAAAACCCACTGACTTACTGACTCACTCATCACGATTTCTCAAAAACTACCCAACGGATTGGAATGAAATTTGGTATGTAGCTTCCTCTAGGGCCATAGGTGCTCACTAAGAAAGGGTTTGAAAAAATTCGAAATTTTAGGGGAGTTTTGGGGGGGTCAAAGTTATTAAATCACGATTTCTTCAAAACTACCGAACCGACTGGAATGAAATTTGGTATGTAGCTTCCTCTAGGGCCATAAGTGTTCACTAAAAAAGGGTTTGAAAAAATTCGACATTTTAGGGGGAGTTTGGGGGAATCAAAGTTATTAAAAAATGACTTCTTCAAAACTACCGAACGGATTGGAATGAAATTTGGTATGTAGCTTCCTCTAGGGCTATAGGTGCTCACGAAGAAAGGGTTTGAAAAAATTCGAAATTTTAGGGGGGGTTTGGGGAGATAAAGTTGTGAAAAAACCATTTCTTCAAAACTACCGAATGGATTGAAATGAAATTTGGTATGTAGCTTCCTCTAGGGCCATAGGTGCTTCCTAAGAAAGGGTTTGAAAAAATTCGAAATTTTATTGGGGTTTGGGGATCAAAGTTATTAAATCACGATTTCTTCAAAACTACCGAATGGATTGGAATGAAATTTGGTATGTAGCTTCCTCTAGGGCCATAGGTGCTCACTAAGAAAGGGTATGAAAAATTTCGAAATTTTAGGAGGGGTTTGGGGGGATCAAAGTTACTAAAATCATAATTTAAGATCTTTTATTATTATGACAATAGTGCTTTTATTATTTAAGATCTATATATATAAAAGCCAAATACCACTCACTGACTGAACACTTAAAAAGAATACAATTACGTTAAAAAGACTGAAAATACCAACCACCACGGGCAACGCCGTACGGGTCAGCTAGTATTTATATATTTTTCAAATAGGTGATTAAACCCTGAAACCTACACACTTCATTTTGGAAATTCGCTCAATTCACGTCAGAGGTTCAACTGCGTGGTCAAAATTATTCGTGTTATTAGAAAACTTGTTTTGCGTAGATTCCCACTATGACCGCTATACGTTCTCTTCATATTGATTTTGATATTAAAAAGCACACGAGAATTTATGAAATGTCGTTTTTGCAATCCCGGCTGATAGTTTTAACCTCAAAGCCCGTTTGATTTCAAATTCCAAAACTGCACACTTAAATTACTTTACGTGATTAAACGGTTAAAAATAATTCGATAACTTATTTATCAACTCCTATAAAAGCGAGTGTACTTGAGTGAGTAACGAAATAGTACAGCGCAAGCGCATAGTGTTGTAAAAAAACTATCATTTTAAAGACATATGTTACGTTTTCATCTGTAATACTTTAACAAAACCCAGCATAGATCATACTTTGGAGTTATGTGTACAACTTCAATCAAAACTAACTTCTTATAATGTCTGGATGTTAGTAGTTTTTGTATATTAGTTATAAAACTTATGTAGCTATAATATGTTATATGATCTGCTTTGAGGTTAGAAATCGTTGAAAATGTATGTGTTTTTACAATCCGTTTTGTTTACTTCATTCTTGACAGAATAAAAAACTACTTCGGCCTACAAACACAAAACTATATTTTAAAGTACCACTACCTTGGGCTATAGTATTAGTTGATCTATTTTAATAGAATCGATAAATTTTGAGCTTCTGTTAATATACAAATATCTTAAAAGTGATTTTTAAAGTGAACAATAATATAGTTTTGCCTAAATTACTGTATTTAAAATATTTGGCGTTAAAACCGGTAATTTAAGAAGGCCTAAGATTAAAATATATGATTGGGTATTTTTTTTTTTGTAGGGAGGTAAATCGCCGTTTCGCGTCACGGCACGCAACATTTTCGCTTAGACCGGTGTGTTGACTATGTATACCCTCTTATACATATATATGTATACTTGTGTATAGTATATATGAAGAACAAGGACAGATGACAATGCAATATTATTTTTTTTTTTTTGGTGTAGTAAGTGAGCACTGATCATGGTCCCCAGAATACGACGTGATTTTCACCCTCTTCAAAACGTCGGATTGATTTGAAACTTTGCACACTTATCAAGGACCGATGACAATGCAATATTAATTTTGTTGGGTGTAGTAAGTGAGCACTGATTATGGTCCCCAGAACACGTTTTCGGGTGTCGTTAAAAACTTTATATAAAGGGTGATTCACGACGATATACAAAAACTTCGGGAGCTCATTAATTTTGTTGGGTATAGTAAGTGAGCACTGATCATAGTCCTCATATTAAAAAATAATAAAATAAATAATAGTTTAAAAACTAAAAAAATACGCTTTAAAAGCAAACCGAACTAAAAATTTGAAAATAATTGTAATTATTTTATTTATTTATTAACCAGGAAATAAAATGTTAATAAAATCCAGTAGTTAATCAATGTTCATTTTACACGCTGTAAAATTCGCATAGAAGTTTTCACTTCTATTGTGTGGTCATATGCACACCCAATTTTTTTTTTATTCTAGGCTCTGTACATTTATCATAATTAAAATTCACTAACGACATATAGCCATACACATATAGTTTGTTGTTGGTAGGTCAGAGTATTTTCTCTTGAAGAACGAAGTAAAAAGAAACGTTTTAATATACATTTTCAACGACTTCTAAGCTCAAAACAATTGTTATGAAGTTTTATTTTCTTGCGAAGCCTACATAATCTACACGTGATTTTTCACGGGATCATAAAAGTCGTTAAATAAAAACGATTACTAATCCAAATGTTGACACATTACACCTGCCGATTACTTCGACCATAATAACATAACTTCCCGACAGTTCCGAGTCCGAGTTTCGACAATCTCTGTACTTTATGGCACGTCTGCTTGCCTCGTTGATTGCGTCATCGCTGTTATCAAAAGTCATTTAACTGTCGTCGCCTTATCGATTCAATTCCGTTAAATGTGGAACAGGGAAATGACGAAACATGTTACGTGAAACTCACTGTTTAACTATCGTACACAACGTAGCTGTAGAAGATAAAGAATAAATATTTTCTAACGTGGTGACGCAGGCCTATATTAGGGATGATTTTTACTTTCTCCACCCTATACGTAGTATATGGAGAAAGTATTGTTTTCGTAAAAATGTTCGAATTTGAATTTTCAGTTGAATTATCTGTTTTGGTGCTCCCAGAACCCCAAAAAAATTTTTAGTGCAATTATCTGTGTTGTTGCTCCCTAAACCAAAAAATATTTTTAGTGGAATTTTTTGTTTTGGTGCTCCCTGAACCCAAAAAAGTGTTTTTAGAGTGGTGTCTGTCTGTCAGTCTGTCTGTATGTATACACGACCAGAGAGGACACTATTGGTCCAATTTTCATGAAATTTGGTATGTAGGTACTAAACCCTAATATCTCCAGGCGTTTTTTTCATTTTTTGGAATTTTTAATTTTTAAGGGTAATTTACCCCTAAAAACCCATAAAAACGACAAAAATGCAAATTTCTCAAAAACAGCTCTAACAATTTTGATCAAATTTTCAGTATTTATAGTGCTTAAAGATGCCAAACAAATTGACACCACCCGCTTTTATCAAAACTTCGGCGTTTTATAATTATGGGGAAATGTTTAAAAATAAACAAGTTTGTGTTGTCAATCTAGCATCGCGGCGGCCGCACGGGGTAGCACCACGGTAGCGAGCACGGCCAGTAATTCAAAGGTCGCGCGATCGAATCCCGCCTGGGACAATAATTTTTTTATATGATTGACGTAGGTAGAATATTATTTTTTTTGTTTTGTTCTAAAAAGTAGTAAATAAAATGATTAAAAACAATATTATTTTGACTACAGTAAGTTGGGAGAAAGTTTGTGTCAGTTAACTGATACCGTTTATTTAGATAATTGACAGAAAATACATTAAACATTATAATACAGGGTGTTTACAATTCCCTGGAAATATTTTATGTATTTGTTCCTTAGATCAAGACAACCAAAAAACGACATATAAATATGGTTCTGAAATGCCTAGTTTTCTGTTTGTCCGTCTGTTTGTGTTTTTTACAAATTATTTTATAACTTGAGTACTATTTTAGATAGAAACTTCAAATTTGGCACGAACGTGTACCTTGGTAGGCCAAACAAATGTATAAAATTTCTCTACGATATCTTAAACGGCGGCCATTTAAAATCTTTGATGTTAAATTTCACGAAAACCGTAATTTTTATTAAAAAAATTTACCGGTAATAAAAAATTTCGAATTTTAAGACGAACAAAATCATACTTTATTTGCTACAATCGGATAATAAATAACTGAGTAGACATTTACCTAATTATGTACAACTGCACACAGCAAATTGTTGTTTAGTGCAAATTTTGTATGGTATTTATTTCAGTAAATGTCTCATTACTCAGTTATTTATCATCCGATTGCAGCAAATAAAGTATGATTTTGTTCGTCTTAAAATTCTACATTTTTATTACTGGTAACATGTTTTAATAAAAATTACGGTTTTCGTGAAATTTAACCTCAAATATTTTAAATGGCCGCCATCTTGAAACTGTTTAAGATGTCGTAACTAAATTGTATACACTTGTTTGACCTACTAAGGTACACGTTCGTGCCAAATTTGAAAGTTCTATCTAAAATAGTACTCAAGTTATAAAATAATTTGTAAAAAACACAAACAGACGGACAGACAGGAAAATAGGCCTGTCAGACCCATATTTATATGTCGTTTTTTGATTGTCTTGACCTAAGGAACAAATACACAAAATATTTCCAGGGAGTTTGTAAACAACCCGTATATACAAGCTGACCAGTGCGAATATTTCGCATGTTAGGAGTACTTACCTGATTTAATACGTTGATTTAGTTCAGTTAATTACGTTTATTTATTTACATTGGTTTTTAAAAAACAGTTTATAACACTTGCATATGGAATGTAAACAATCAAACTAACAGCTGTCATGTTAGTTAAACAGATTGTTAATAGATGGCGCCTTTCATTAGAAACCATATGAAATATAGTGCCTAATATAAAAGTTGATACATTTTTGTAACGAAAACATGAATTTTAAGCTGTTTGTCTATTCTTCGTCAATAACGGGGAACATAAGTTTAAAAATGACCCTTGAATAATTTTGATGAAGAATTAAGGGAGATATCGCTTAGCGACAAAAAAAAACATTTGAGAAATAATATATAAGGATATACTAGTGGGCCCGGCAATGCGATTGTGTTGACAGTTACACCATCCTATAGGGAATCAAAAGGGCTACAAAATAGGTGTCTTGACATTTTTTGTTAAGATGTACGGTTTTTGAGTAATTTAGGTTTTAAATTTTCAAACAGCCGCCATTTTGAAACTCATGATTGGATTTAATCGCTTATTTTTCTTGAGGTACAGTAGAACGTCAAAAATCCGAACTAATTGGGACCGAGGGGGTTCGGATTATCAATTTGTTCGGATTTTTTAAAACAACCTAGAAAATGACATTTAGGCTAAAATATATACCCTTTAATCGATTAAAGTGGTTAAACAGTACAAGCAGTAATGTAATTGCAATACAGTATGTAAGACTACTTACATACTATTATGATTTAGAAGAACCTGCACGTACACAGTAGGGCCAACATGATTACACTTGTAACTCTCAATTACAGTACAGTACATAATTAAAAGTTCACTTGTACATTGTAGTTAACACAAACGAAAAATAAAAAAATACTGTTTAGTACATTACTTTATGTACGACACACTGTTATAATGATTACACAAAAAGAAATGAATGAAAATTATGTATGTTTACTGCTAGCGCTAAAGCAGCTTATTAGCTTGACATACTGACAACCAGTCTGCTGTGTGGGCGTGTGAGAGCAGGTATATTAAGAAGAGTTTAAAAAGAGATAATAATGTCAAACTGTGATGAAGATTTTTGTGAAATTTTTAACAACGCAATAATTGGAATTTGCGAAAACGAAATTTGTGCAGGGGCTGCCTCAGAAAGCGTTAGGATTTTTGACGTTTCGGATTATTGACGTTCGGATTATCGACGCTCTACTGTAGATCATTGCTAGATTTGCTTGAGTTCACGCCAAATTTGAACTCAATCAGTAAAACATTTCTCTAGATATGAATTACTTTGTAAAAAAAAACAAAATGGCGGATATCTATAATACGAAGCCATTCGGGTCTGTGTTTATATGAACCTTTTTTCTTATTTTGACCCGTAGAACCATGCCCCAAAGTTTGCCACTTTACTTATGGGACACCCAGAATGGGTAGTCATCTCATTTTAATTATTTCATTTTAAGGGAAGTTATCCCGTTTCATTACTTTGACTTAATCGAATTGCAAATGGGTTTTTATGACACTTAAGAATATATTATACAAATTTAGCTTTATGGCTTGTAGGACGTAGTGTAAATTATTTCTATTTTATAGGGGTAGGTAGGTACCTCATTGCAGTCTCTTTTATTTTAAGTAGTGACCATATTCGCAAAACAATTCTGGTATTTATATGTGTAAATTGTGAAATTTCTAGTGAAAGTAGTTGAGGCAGTTTTTGGGCACATTTAATCCCTTTTCATCCATTTGACTTAATTAAAGGAATTAAACACGGGTTTTTATATCATTTAAGAACATATTACACAAATTTAGCTGTATAGATTGTAGGAAGTTAGTGTAATTTATATTTATTGTATTGTATAGAAGTACCAACATAATTTCAACCCCTTAGAAATTAATTAATCAATTAATTAACCCCCAAGAGTAATTGTAATGTCTAAACACTCTTGGCATTAACATGGGTAAACTGAAATGTTTAGTGAAATCTGTGGCATAGCTTTTAAGTCTATAGAGGACAAAGAAACAAACATTGATTTATATATACTTATATATAATAAATTCGATTGTGTTCGATTGCGTGTTCGATATTCACGTCCTGACTGTTTAAGGGGTAACTACCCTAAATGAACAAACATTTAAATAACATATTTGTCATAAAACTACAAAGCTGACATTTGGAACATTCTTTCTTACGTGATGCATACATTTTAGTTGTTTTTTTTTTATGTTATAAATGGGAAGGATTGGCAAGCACTGGGTAATTTTTTGAAAAACGAGTAGATTGTCAGGCTCGAGCTTGTAAGACCATTTCATTATCTATATAATAAAAATGAATTGCTGTTTCTTTGAAATCGCATCAATTGAGAACTGCTGAACCAATTTGGCAATTTTTTTGTTTTAAAATGTTCGTAATAGTCCGAACTAGGTTTTTATATAAAGAAAATTTTGAAAAGTTTCCCGAAAAAGTTTCAAATTTGGAAAAAACTAAACAGACTCTTTTGTATGGACTCAAGACCATAGCGCTCAAAAACAGCTGTTCGTATAAAATGCTTAGTAACACATGTTTGTTTACATTCATTACCATAGCAACTTTAGCAAATTTATAATCAGTTTATTATTCTTCAAAACCAATAGCTTTTTAGATTAGATTGACAAATTAAAAGCAAACACAAACAAAAATCAATAAAACATGCTTAGGCCTACTATATTATAATTCAATTTAAACATCGGTTGTTACATATTATTATAAATAAAACAACTGTTATGGATCAAAAACTGAACATAATTTTAGGTTAGGCCTACAATGAACCAAAACACTTTTATTTGCAACCAATTTCTCTAATTTATAATCGGGTTATTATTCTTCAAAAACCAAAACAGCTTTTTTAGGTTAGATTGCCAAACAACACAAACAAAAATCAACGAAAAATGCTTACTGTATTATAATTCAATTCAAACATCGGTTGTTACATATCTATTTACTTACATATATGCTGTTTAAAATATTGTTAAAATTGTTTATATAAATTGTTGACATAAACACCATTTGCAATTCAATAACTTAAGTCAAAAGAATGAAATTTGATAACTACCCTTAAAATTAAATAAAGCAATAGCGAAGCATTGCCGGGTCCACTAGTTAATTTATAAATCTGGTTGACGATGGCTCCTTATTATTCTGTTATTCTTTTTTATTACTCTTATATCATGAGAAAGATTTTTATTTTGTATTAGTAAGTAAGGTTAATTTAGGGTATATGTTACACTATGTGCATTTCGTGTTGGCTTCTATTTTATTAGTTGTTATTGTTTTATTGTATAGTAATTAAAGGCCAGCCACACACTGCAGTAGTCAAGGCGAGGCAAGGCGACGTAAGACAAGTCGCTCGACTTGCCTTGTCGCAAAGCGAACACACACAGCAGAAGGCGAGGCAAGTCAAGGCACCAAAGTTTTGGCGCGGTTTCACAGTCCAGTACAGAGAGTACAGAGTGATGGAAGTCACGTGACTTCGCGCATGCGCGGAACGCTCTGACTAAATGACTTTCGACTTTTTTTGACTAAATGACTTTTTGACTAAAGGCGGCTTTCCGCCTCCTCGCCTCGTCTCTTGCAGTGTATGGTGCTCCGTAAGCGCCTATGCTTTCTCTGTCGCTCAAGACGCCTTTAGTCAAAATGCCTCGCCTCACCTCGCCTCGACTGTTGCAGAGTGTGGCCGGCCTAAGAATATATTTGTTTCTTTAGGCCGGCCACACACTGCAGCAGTCAAGGCGAGGCAAGGCAACGTAAGACAAGTCGCTCGAATTACTTTGTCGCAAAGCGAACACACACAGCAGAAGGCGAGGCAAGTCAAGACACCAAAGTTTTGGCGTGGTTTCACAGTTCAGTACAGAGCGGTGGAAGTCACGCGACTTTGCGCATGCGCGGAACGCTTTGACTAAATGACTTTCGACAAAACATAATTGTTGTCTGCTTCTCTTTTTGACTAAAGGCGTCTTTCCGCCTCGCCTCGCCTCGCCTCGCCTCTTGCAGTGTATGGTGCTCCGTAAGCGCCTATGCTTTCTCTGTCGCTCAAGACGCCTTTAGTCAAAATGCCTCGCCTCGCCTCGCCTCGACTGTTGCAGTGTGTGGCCGGCCTTAAAGTTTAGTGCCAACCTGGTTGACGGTCATTAGTCCATGCCAAAAAGTTTTTCCTTGTTTATTACTTTGTAGTATATAGTATGAGTATGCAAAAATAAAATCCCTATTTTCATTTTCATTTCATTTCATAAATTTAAGTTATTCCGTTTACGTATTTTTATCATTTTCATTTAATTTATTAACATGGGATACCTAAAACAATAAATATCAAGTTAATGATTAAACTTTCTTTTAATTAAAAAAACTGATATTCGGTACACTTATTTCTAAAAAAGGAGTTCCTAAAAAATCTAAATAAAGAACTTAAACACTACAATGATAAGTAATAAACACGCCCTTACTAATATATAAAAGCTGCAAATAACAAAATATTGTCTGCATTTAGCGTAGACGGTTTAAAAAAAATTAGTTTAGATTCTACTGGATTTGTGAAAACAATTGATATGCGAACACGAAACTCCATATTTAATCTAGGAATGTAAAATACATAGCATGGTTTATTTATTTCAATTAATTAATATTGTTTTTGTACCGAATAAATGAACCAAAAATAACCAACAGTATATCACAAAGCTTTGATAAATTTATTTAAATCCTACAATACTATCAACACTGGTGCAATACAGAAAGGGCCGCGAGAGTATTCAATGCGCTACCAGTTTATGTACTTAGTGAGAAATAAAATTGTGTTTTGTTAGTGCATCCGCCATCGTAATATTTGTATAGGATATGTTTGAACACATACATTTTTATTTACTTTCGAATTATAAATATAAACAAGCATCGAAATCGTGTAATACGTGTTGTTCGTGTGATCTTTTAAAATTAAACAAACTCAGACATGATTCCATATAGGGCAGTTTCATAGTTTACGCTGTTCAAAAATTCAGTAGATGAAAACTATATTGAAAGCTTAATTTCATAGAATCGGAGTAAAACCAACAGAAAATTGAATCAACGAATAATACATTGATAGAGCCCACAAGCAGACTAAGTTTAATAATAATATTTCATACTTTTAGTAATCTAAAACAAACCTTACTAATGTTAATTAAATTTGTATTCTTATGAAACTGAAATCTATACTGATATTATAAAGAGGTAAAATTTGTTTGTTTGTATGTAGGGGTAATCTCTCGAACTACTGAACCGAATGAAAAAATAGTTTTACTAATAAAAAGCTGCACCATACCTGAGTAACATCGGCTAGAACTAATTTTTATTTAAGGGCTGAAACAACCCCTAAAACAATAAATATTAATTGCTTTACATTCCTTAAAGCTAGAGAGCTGAAATTGTGTACATTTATTACTTACAAGACACATAGAAAAAGTAAACTAGAATTTTGTCGCGTGCTGCTAAGGGGTGAAAATGTGATAATAACCACTAAAAGTATACATATTAATTGTTATATTTTAAAGTTAGTGAGCTGAAAATGTGTACATTTATTTCTTACAACCTACATAAAAAAAGTATCATAGATTGACATTTTGTCGCGTTCTGTTAAGGGGTGAAAATGTAATAACAATCCCCATAAAATTTTTTGATGTTTATACTTTTCTTAAAGTTAGAGAATAAACCCTTAATAAATTAAGGAATTTAAAAATAAGAAACCACTATGTTACATGATAATTAAAAATTAAGGCCGGCCACACACTGCAGCAGTCAAGGCGAGGCAAGGCAACGTAA
>JAGFPH010011524.1:3371-18273 GCA_018207615.1 Philaenus spumarius | reverse complement strand
CAGTATTGTGATACCTCCCAAGCATAGAAACCATGAATGAAAAACATTTAGTAAACTAACCATCTAACCAGTGACAATAACCATGGCGGGAATAAATAGCTTTGTTGGTGAGGGGACCAGTATTGTGATACCTCCCAAGCCCAGAAACCATGAATGAAAAACAGGTTTTTTTATAATTCGAATTCGTTATACAGTAGTATGCTTTAAAATATATCAGTAGCTCTATCATCACAGATTTTTCAAAAAATTTTAGTACAGTAGTGAGATAAATTCTTATCTCACTATAAGAAAGTGAGACGCAGTCCGTTACGGAGTTGTAATTTTCTTAGTTAAATGTAATTTGTGAGCCTAGTTTTCGTGGAATTGGCTGTACCGCCAAGGCAGGTTCGGGGAGAAATAGAAGGAATGGCACACCCATTACATTAGGTCAGACACATTCAATGTCTGAGATACTTTACTTTTGTAAATAAGGGAGTTAGGTAAATTTTGCTAATGTATCTTGAATATGACATATCATGAAATTCATACAAAAAAGGATTTACATGCACCAACTTAATTCCTTTGAAACGACCCCATCAACTGAATCATAAACTATTCATCTTTGTTGGCTTAAAAACTTTTCCCCAAAGTTTCGAAAATACATTTTGTTTTAGGGTATGAAACCTTTTAAAAGATGTTAACAAATTGAAATCTTCCCACTTTAACTTTTAATAATTGTGTGACAATACTCTACCCTCATAAACATGACAAAACTAACACAAGATGGCATTTATATAATAAAAACGTATAATTTAATGGAATCTTTATAAAAAAAGTAAATGTGTGCGGTCGTGGGACCCTCGTCAGGAACGAAGTTTATCACGCCTTTTTTTAAATTCTTTTACTAGCCTTAACGACAACATACACACATAACTTTAATCTTGCAATTGCCGTTTATTATTAGATTGTTTTTTATACAAACAGTTACTGTTTCCATACGTTTAATGTTATTATAATAAAGATGTAAAACTATTTATAACATCAAGCTAAGATGGTAAAAACAGTAAAAAGTCCATTCAGTGTAAATACATTCAATAAACATAAAATGTAGGTTTGTTTGTCCAGGCCTAACCTAAAATTATTGCATGTATGTTTAATTTATTTTATCTACGACCATTGCAATAAACACCAATAACGCTATTACAAGTAACATCAGAAAGAGGTACATTACAAACCAAAAGCCAACCCGATTAGGTAATGATATCATTACCTAACAGGAGTCACTTTACATAATAGGCTCTAGACCAATGAGAGCTCGTCATTTGACGGGAGTAGAGTTGTAATAAAAATAACGCTATTCGTACATCAGCTGATTGTACCCATACGTTCCAGATGTTAGTGTGTTATTGTAACTAACCTCAAACGTGAGTTGACGCATTCCGCAAACATGAGTGATAGTGATGAATTTTGTTTAACTCCAGAGGAAATTAATACAAAAGCAAATTCGGCTCTGAACAATTTGTTGCCAGAAAAATCTAAATTTCGTTATGAAAAGGTTTATAACCAGTTTATGGAGTGGAAAACTAGAAATGGTGTTAGTTCGTTTTCCGAGAATGTTTTCATTGCGTATTTTGAGGAATTGGCCCAAGATAAGAAACCTAGTTCGCTTTGGTCTATTTATTCAATGATTAAATCTACAATCAACATCAAACATCAAATAGCCTGTATATTTTTGGTCGTAGATAAAGTAGTGTACGCAACGATTGTATTCAGCCTTTAAGCCACTCGTGAGATATTTAGAACACTCGCTTCGCTCGTGTTCCAACTTACATCTCACTCGTGGCTTAAAGGCCTTCATAATACAATCGTTGCGTAAACTACTATTACCTGTCTCAAAGGCAACATACATACAATAATTTTAGGTTAGGCCTAACCTAAAATTTTAGCACTTGGCGATAATATCCGA
Organism: Philaenus spumarius; assembly: GCA_018207615.1. NCBI lineage: Eukaryota > Metazoa > Arthropoda > Insecta > Hemiptera > Aphrophoridae > Philaenus > Philaenus spumarius. The sequence goes on along the minus strand of JAGFPH010011524.1, from coordinate 16,328 downwards.
ACTACGCCGGACGGAACCGATCGTCTCTTAATTTAAATTGATGAACCAAAACACATGTTTCTTGAATGTATTTACATTCATTGTCAAAGTAACCAATTTGGTAACGCCTTTTTCGTTACTAGTGTTTTATATTTGTCATTGCCATAGCAACCAATTAATAACACTTTTTCCGTTACGCATTACATTTTCTATTTGTTAACTCCTACCGCAAACCGCGCAAAGGAACTTCGTTCCAATATTCAAATCTAAAGACCAGTTATATACGTAAACTTATTCACGTGTAAATTCAATGTTTCAGCGATACAATGCCTGCTCATAATGCATAGTCAAAATCCACAGTGAAGGTGTTGAAAGTGATTGAACGATTGAGTAGGCAATTGATTGATTATATCCGTAACAACAACAGACCATGATCGATTACTGCTTCGACTTCATAAACTCTTCACTACCCAACATATGTATGTTCTGTATATATCAACTTTTCTGACGTAGGGGATAATGGATGGTCACCTGTAGCTGAATCGGAAAATAGTTTAGCTTAATGGAACCATATATTTTCAGCTGAATTCAAGGGTATTATAATTTTTAATTATGCATAAAGTTATAAAACTGGGATATACTGTTTACAGATACACGAAAAACGTGCTTAGCATAAATTAAATTCTGTGACCATGTTTGAAAAGAAGGCTTACAATTATTAAACTCAAGAGATTTACTAACAACTGAATAAGAGGAGCAACAAATATTATTACAACAATAAACATCCCTCCTAAATTAATATACGACTATGTTATTTGGTTATTATTTCGGCCAAATAATCTAAATAAGGTTTAAAAATATCACATATACAGGTTGTTTCACGGGAACCCTGACAAACCTCAGGAAATGGTTCTATGGGTCAAAATAAAGAGAAAATCAAAAATATTTTTTTTCAAAAATGCTTAGCTTCCCAGATATCCGCCATTTTGTATGTTATATCTAGATAATGGCATGACTGATTGAGTTCAAACTTGGCATTAAGTTTAACCTAACAATGATATACCTCAAGAAAAATAATCGGTTCTATCCAATGATGCGTTTCAAAATGGCGGATGTTTTAAAATTTCAAACTTGAATTACTCAAAAACCGTATATTTTATCAAAAAATGTCAAGAAACCTTTTTTGTAGCCCTTTTGATTCCCTATCGGACGGTGTAACTTTCAAAATAATCGGATAAAGGATAATAGCTTAGTCAATGACAGCAAATGTACATACAATATTGTAGTAATTACTGTGTTGGTAAAGGATGCCGGGTCGAACAAACTAATTATTACACGTAACTTAGCTACTATCCTTCATCGATTGTTTCGACAGTTTGTGTTGTTAATCCCGCCTTAGCTATTATGTTTTAAGAAAGAATTTCACTTTCTTTTGTTCTTGGAAATTCGTATGTATTGTTTTTAGTTAGTATTGTCAGTATTATTGTATTACGTTTGTGAGGACATGAATTAATAAAACATTTTTAACTGATTTGAATAAATAAATACTAGCTGAACCGTGCGAATAATTCGCAAGCTAGTAGTAGGCCTACTTACCTGATTTAATACATTGATTTAATTAAGTAAATTACGTTTATTTATTTACGATGGTTTAATTTGATTGATGTGTAGTGTGTGATAGATTGTATTTGCATATATAATGTAAACAATCTAACAGGTGCCATGTTAGTTAAACAGATTCTTAATTGGCTCCTTTCATTAGGAACCATATGAAGTATAATATAAAAGTTTTTTAAATCAATTTTTGTAACGAAAACATAAATTTTAAGATGTTTGTCTATTTTTCGTCAGTAGCAAGGAACATAAGCTTTAAAATGCTGCTTGAAGAATTAAGGGAGATATCGCTTAGAGATAAAAAACATCTTAGAGAAGTGATATATAAGGATATCTTTAAAAACTTATATTTTAATTATCAGATGTTATAAAATGAAGGGTACACAGGTTTTAACTAAATGTTTATGCAAATATTCGAATCTTCGAACGAAAGTTACGTACAAAATTTATTTTGTCTAAAAACTTGAGTAAAATATAAACTTGATGTTTTATTTTTCTAACATCAACTCCTATAAAACCGAGTAACATATAACAGCTGATTTCACCCATAATGTGGAATACTTAAACAAACCCAGTGTAGATTATAGTTTGGGGTCATGTTTACAACTTCAATCGTTATAATGTCTTGTGAAGTTGATTTTTTTAAATATGAGCTAAAGACCTAATGCATGCTATAATATGCGTTATAATATTTGCTTTGAGGTTATAAACTATATATAAATACAACCTTTTATCTTACATATATTTTTTTGTACAAATTTAAATAAAAGATGCCTATTTAACTTCAGAAACATTCCTACATCTAAACAGCTGATTTCACCCACCATAATAATCTATATATATAAAATTCAATGTATGTCCGTCTGTACGTTTGTATGTTTGTCCTTTATGCGTTACCAAACCGTCCATACGATTGCTTTGAAATTTTGCATAGTAACACAGGTTAACCCTGGGAAGGTTTTAGGCCATTTACCGAAGTCCTAGGACATTAGGGCTACGCCCCAGTGGCCCTCAAAGTTTCAATGTTAATCTTATGGAAGGTCAATCTTAAGGAAGAAGAAGAAATATTTCTTTTGATTTTATCAGGGGTAGAAAAAACAGCTGTTCGAATGAAAACCTTAAAACAGCTGATTTTGATCAACAGCTGATTTTGATCAACAACTGATTTGGATCAAAAACTGAATATAATTTTAGGTTAGGTAAATCAAGCAATAGCAATATCGAAGCATTGGCGGGTCCACTAGTATGTAATATTTAAACCCAGTGTAGATTATAGTTTCTGGTTATGTTTACAAATTCAATCGTTATAATTTCTTGTGAAGTTGATTTCTTTAAATATGAGTTATAGAACTAATGTATGCTATAATATACGATGTAATATTTGCTTTGGGGTTATAAACTATAAATAAATACAACCTTTTATCATCAATATATTGTTTTATACAAATTTAAAGAAAGATATTTGTTTAACTTCGGAAACATTCTTACATCTTCGTATAACATATAAACATATTCGATTATTAATTTCTTTACTATAATATTAATAACTTCTAAATCATTTGATCTATCAATATGAAATAAAAAGCAATTAAAAGACAACATTTTTATCTTTCTTTAAATAAATAATAACATAGACTATGTAAATAAAAATGTTTAACAAATAGGCCTACAGTTTTACAATCCTTATTATTGTACACATTTACCGAGTTAAAAATCCCCGTCAGCATAGTTATGTAGGCCTAGATAAGTATTCCTTAGGCTACGGCCACGCTAGGCGACCTGGTCGCCGCGACCTGGTCGCTGCGACAAAGAAAAAAAGTGGAATGCATTGAATGATATAGATACGGCCACGCTAGGCGACCCGCGACCAGCGACAGCAAATAGAACGCGACCGAAAGCGTTTTCTGGTCGCGGCGACAAATACGCTCCCCGTGTTATGAAGCCGGCCACGCTTGGCGACAGGTCGCTACATGTCTTCCCCCACCCTTCTTTGCTCCACCTGCTTTATGTGTGCTTTGATGCTAGTTCAGTCGTTCAGTGTTTTCAGAACCATGCCTTTTGACAAATGAAGAGAAGAATAAAGAAGGAAAGTTATTATTATTATTTTTTTACACAATCTTATTACACAATTTTATATTTATTAAATTCGCAAAGTAAAAAAGGAGAAATATAATCAAGTGGGTACATTCATTAAACGTTCAAATGCCTATTTTAGGTGCTTTAGTGCTGTCACTGAAGATTAGGAAATTATGAAAAAATGTTTTTTAATCATTTTAGAATGTCTTTAAGGTCATTTGTTTTGACAGGTTTTTTTGTGGGCACGCGTCACGAAATTTATTCACTAAATTTTCACAATAGCTCACAGGCGCGTTGGAGGCAGTCAAACACGTTTTACCGTAAATATTATTCGTATATTTTTATAGGCCTAATCGTTAAACGATCTAAAAATTGGTACAGGAACTTCATTTTTGTATAGTATGTTTATACATATATTGTTTATATCTAGTATTAATTTTATTGAAATCTGGTAAATATTCTTAGAGAAAATGGGGTTTTACTTTTACTGAACACGCGTTTTCAATATCTGAAAGTGTACGGTACGTGGCTTCCGTAAAAACTGAATTTCTTTTAAAATATTCTAGCGATTTTAATAAAATGTATAGGTACATATAAACAATATTTGTATAAAAAAAACTATACAAAATGGAGTTCCTATACAAAGTTTTAAACCATTTAATGATTAGGCCTATAAAAAGTTACGAATGAAGTTTACGGTGGCGTATTTGATAAGTGACGGGCTCGTATAAGAAAAGGGCGGTGTATGAGTTAGTTAGTATCCATTATTTAATAGAATTTTATTTGATTTGAGCAATTAAAAACATATTAAACAAATATTAAGTACTTAGTGCTAAGATTAAAAGCTTTGACTTAATAACGAGAGCTAGAGCTAAGACTAAAAGCCAATAGCTTATGCTAGGTTTTTATTCAACATAAATTATGTACTCTTTTATTTTGTTAAAGCATTTTTAATAAGACAATTGAAGCAGGAAAACATGCAAATTATTCAGAAGATATTCGGCAATCACTAGCAATCATATCCTCATTCAAAGAAGTCATCTTTTACAATTGTGTTACCGCGACTGTCGCTAAGTGTGGCACCTACCCGCGACAGGTCGCGGATAACAAATTATCCGCGACCGGGTCGCGGCGACCAGGTCGCCTAGCGTGGCCGTAGCCTTAATGTTGTTTCTTAAGTAGTATTTTTTTGAATTATGTATTTCTGACGTGTATCTAATTAATAATCCTGTGATTTTTCACGGTGACTTACTAGTTTATATAATATAAAATTCAAGGATTACTAGCTAGTAACAATAATTAGTAATAACTAATCATAATTAGTTTCATTCGTAGGTACACAAAAAGAAAATCTGATTTTTTATGCAATTCTTGAATAATTATAAAAATAGTGAGTTTTATTTGCAGAATTGGTGAAGAAGATATGAATCTTGCACACAGTTTTATAAACAATGCACTAGAATCCAACTACGACAGTGGATTGTTCCCAAAGTAAGGTTGTTAGGAATGATAAAGCAGCTGATATAACACGTAATAAAGTTGTACGGTTACAATAATAACCCTATAAACCGAAGTTTATGAACTCCTGAACATCGTCATGATAAACCACTAGAGCTTTCCGATACTGGCGATACATCAATAATGTCGGTAGGAAATTAGGTTCGGAAAACCGTTGCAATTTTACTGCCGTCACTGGCAAACTAAACTCAACAAATCACTTTATAAAGAAGCACTCCATTCTGGTTAGATTAGTTTATAACACGTTTCACACTACCACTAACATATTGAGTAAACCAACAAACTATTTCAACTGTTAATTAATTTCTTATCGTCTGGAGTAACGAACTAAAACGTAAACTGCACGTCTTAACTTTGGCCCATAGCTCACTGAGAGTATTGACCTCAACAATCGCTAGACGACATGGTTGATCCATCGCCATTTCCTAGGCCAGGGGCCTCCAAACTAGCGCCCATGCGACCCGATCGAAACACCACACAACTATGTACTTAATAAATCACAAAATTTTAATAAAATAATACAATATTTTACTTTGAAATTATTTTTTTGAAAAATTGAATATATAACAAGTTTAGTATTTCGCGGTGTAAGGAACGAAGTTAAGCTCCTTCACCCCCAACCCTCAGTCGGGTGCATCAACCTTTTGTGATATGAATTACTAAAGCCCACTCCGCACGGTCACGTGGCGTTCTCACAGTCCAGTATCGTTGTTGACGGCTAGTTAATATTACACAGTGTTTTTAGTGAGTGCTTATTAAGAACGTCAGGAAATGGACGGAAATTATATCGTCCCAAAAACAACTGCACACAACTAATACTTACACAATGAAACAAACAAACAAATATTTGTTTTCGTATTTTATACGCTGCTATACCGTTCATCCGATTGTGATGGGACCTTATGTTAATTTTTCATCATTTTCCCGGGAAGGTTATAGGCTATAAGAGAGTTTGAATGCTCAACCCCTTCACCCTTAAAAAAACACCCTTATATTTGTTTGTTCGTATTTTATGCGCCGCCATTCTGTTCATCCGATTGTGATGGGACGTTTGTGGTACGAGGGCGGAAGTAAATCAAACAGTGGTCAACCCGCTTTAAAGCGGACAAGGCATGACTAGTTATCTGTTGTTACAGAATGCATCCTATATTTGAAAATCGCTTTACCCTTAAACGTACCACTAAAAACACAAAAAGCGTACACAGACGTTTGTGGTAAGAGGGCGGACGTGAAGCAAACAGTGGTCGACCCGATTTAAAGCGGACAGGGCATGACTAGTTGTCTGTTGTTACAGAAAACATCCTATATTTGAAAAGTCACTTAACCTTAAAACGTACTACTAAACCCACAAAAAGAGTACTCAGACGTTTGTGGTAAGAGGACGGAAGTAAATCAAACAGTGGTTGACTCGTTTTAAAGCTGACAGGACATGGCTAGTTATCTGGTGTTACAGAATGCATCTTATATTTGAAAAATGTCTTAATCCTTAAACGTATTACTTAAATCCCAAAAAGCATACCCATACGTTTGTGGTAAGAGAGAGGAAATAAAGCAAACAGTAGTTGACCATTTTTTAAACTGTAGTTATAGAATGTATATTATATTTGAAAAATTGCTTAACCTTTAAAGGTATTACTTAAAACCTGAAAACAGGACTTAAAAAAAAATAAATAAATAAATAAAAAATAACCCGAAAAGCATAATCATACGTTTGTGATAACAGGGCGGAAATATAGCAAACAGTGGTCGACCCGCTTTAAAGCTGACAGGACATATCTGTTTTCAGCTTTCTAATATTTTGCAACCGATATTAAGCCTATGTTCTCTATTGAACGAATAGAGGTCGTCATAGCACAGTTGTAATAAAAATGCATTGACGTAGAGCGGACGTCTTAATGTGCTTCAGACTAATTTAATTTAATAAGGAAGTCAGTGTTAAATTCAGCCATTCCAAATTTGTTTTATATAGTTTATAATAGTTTATATGGAACTTTAAATCTGAAAATTGTGAAATTCAAAATGTGTTTCTTTTCAAATAAGAACTGATAATATTCTTATACTGTATAACTCCGATATGAATTAAGTAATAATATATTTAACCGAGTTGATTTTAGCAAACAACATTTATGTCAAATGAAGTGATTGTTTTATAGCAACGCGCTGGACGAAACTAAGCAGTGTTTGTATTACTGGAAAACGGGTTTGTGGAATAAAGAACACAAAACATTTTGATCTCTCTGTTTTCGGATGAAATCCCCTTCACGCTAAGCTTTCCATACTCTTGTGTATTCTGCTCTGGTATTTACACAGAGGGGGTTAAACCACAAACGATAAAGCGATCGCATTATAATTAATGGACTAGTTAAAGTCATCATGACGTTACATTTATAATAATCGATTCGATAATTACTTAAGTTGTAAAGGGAATTCGGCTTTCTGTTATATGTGAATAGAATTAATGTAAAACCAAATTACAACAATTAATATTTTTTACAGAAATGAAACTGAACATTCTAAATTTCATTGTTACTTTTAAAACTGTATTTCATAATATACATCAAACGACCCACCCCACTGGTAGGGCCTGTTTAGTCCTAATGATAATAGTAATGTTAGTTAACAATTATGTTAAAAAGCAATAATCATGTCAAATAATGTAAATAATATATAGAAAGTAAAGTGTTATTAAGTAAATAATTATTAAACATGTTTTAACCCTAGAACTGTTAATGCTAACGTTTTTCCGAAGTCAAGCCATTTCGGTGCGTGTGCAAGCATATTTTCAAAAAATCGCCGAATATGGTAATTATAAACGAATCCGAAAGTGTTCCATAGTTTTTTGTAGAGAAAGGTTTAAAGAATGTATATATGCCAGTAAAAAAATGATTGATGTAAAATTTACAAAGTTATTAGCTCAAGAAACAAAAATGAAAGGAAAAAAGTTCAACTTTAAGCCTACGTAAAAAGTAGTAAAATCTTTCTGTAATTTTTTTCGGAAATGTAAAAAAACTTCGTAATTTAGTTATGAATAGAACTGTATAAAAATATTTATCTATTTCAAATTTCTTATCTTGAAAACACCAGTTTTTATGTTCCTACTACAAGACTGCTAACAAAACAGGCTTAGTTTGACTAATAACTTAGGAATATATCCTTTACCCAAAAATTAAATATTACTATAAGAAAGTGTTGAGAATAAATCAAAGAATTGAACTGTATACTTGTAAATTATTTTTTCAGAAAAGTATTTGAATAATTAGCTTTACTTGAATCACAAAATGAGATGAAACAAATACAACCTCGTGCAGACAAAGGGAATTCAAAAAGTTACCATTGAAAAGCTTGGAAATAGCCGTAGTATGAATTCTGTGCAAGTCTGTACTTTTAACTGCTGTTTGAATAACATCTAACCAGTCAAAAATAGTTTGCTTTACACCAAACGAAAGATTGAACTTTGGTCTATAAATAAGTATAAAAAAGTCTATTGTAATAATTCGAATTATAAGAGCTATCTCGAACGCAAAATGTGCTGGTATATTGGTTTAAATCTGTCCACTTGCAAAGGTTTACAGAAAATTCCATATCTTTGGAACTGTGCAAGTGAAAATCTTGACGAATCCAAAGGTATCTCTATATCATTGTCAAAATATCCCGGTCGAGAGCCATTGAGTTTTAGAGAAATGACAAAGTAGAGTATAATTGCATTGTATTTCACGCGCAGCAAAACGTTTACAGATAACTAAAATTTTAAAACGATGATTACATATGTAAATATACATTTTATAAAAAAAATTAAATACGAAAATTAAAGTTCAAATCATTTTCTTTTCGACGGTTTTTGTTTTATTGTGATTGGACGATTTTTAGTCCGTGAAATATTCAATACAAAGTAGCGTTGTCAATTGAGTAGTTGAGACCAAAAAACATCTGCAGGGTTAATAGATGCAATCATATTTTATTTTTATTTTTGCAAATTAATTTTATATACAGGGTGATGCAGAAGTTCCGCAACCCCTTCGTTATTTTAAACCTGTTACACGTATTAACTCTAAAGTTTCAGGAAGTTATACTTTACACCTTTTATAAACATTTTTTGTCTCTTGAAATTTTTTCTAAAAACTCTTCCTTTTCGAGATATTAGCAACTTTATGTCGATTTATTTCAACACGTTTAGGGCCGCCATTTTGTTTTGGGTGGTCCGATTTTTATATTCTTTATGTCATTTTCCTAGTCTTAAATATACCTTTAAAATGAGGTATCACATGACCATACTTCCCATTTAAAAATTTTCAGTTGCCCCCAAAATCCCCCATTTTTAGGGGACACTCAAAATTTCCGATTGCTTCAAAAAATACTTTGGGCTAAGTTAGTATCGCTCCCCAAAGGATATTTGTTTGTTTTAACAAACACAAAAGTTAAAGGGGGGGAGTGGGAATTTTAAGACACCTGGTATATGTTGCAAACAAACCGATTAGGCTGATTAGGCTGAGCTATGTTTCTATTCATTACTTATTAATTCCCCCCCCCCCCCATCATGCATTTTTTCCCTATTTTTGTGAATTTTTTTCCAGTCCAGTTCTCCCGAACCTCGTCCATGCGTTCGGATATATTCTACACCTCTCCTGGCATTAATATGGATAAACTGTGAACATTTTAGTGAAAACCGGTCGAGTAAGTTTTGAGACTACAGAGGACAAAGAAACAAAGAACATACAAAGAAACATTAATTTGTATAGAGATTTCATACCCAAATACTATTCCACAATAATAATAGTACGTATACTCTATGTTTATAGTATCATTATTATAGGTCTATCGTGTGGTCTAAAGCACTTTTTTCCCTTTTTTTTTAACACATTTACTTTATTATAACACTAAGACTAATAAAGAAAAGGAAGTAGCAAACATAAAAACGCATATCGCCTACAAAAATATTCGACCCTGCAAAACCACGTTGGAGGTTCCAACGGGCATAAGTATCAATCCATTTCGCTTCTAAGATACCGAATAACGTAATAAGACTAAAGGTGTTTACGCAATCCTATTTTAATATAATATCCTTATATATAATTCTGTAAGCAAAATTTTAGATTCAAAATTGTGGGAATTTGGTAAATCTGAGGATGATGGGAGAAGTGTCAAATTAAAGGTATCGATTCAAGGAACGAGGAAAAAATATTTCTAAAATTAAAAACTAAGGGGGTTTTGAGATCCCCGAAAAACGAAAAATCCCCATAAGAAATACATTAGAATTTAAAAACATAAAACAGCTGTTCTGCAGTTTACATTAAAACATTTGGTATTAAATAAATAAATTAAAAACATAAAACAGCTGTTCTGTAAAATAATATGACAGTTAAAGTAAATTATATTTTTAAATAATATCTGCTACTTATTAACCTATAAAAGATACACGTTGACACACACATAGAGAAACCTTATAAGTGTGATTTTTGGAAGGTTGTATGGCTGTTCTATTAACTCTTAATATACATAATTCTGTAAGCAAAATTTTAGATTCAAAATTGTGGGAATTTGGTAAATCTGAGGTTGATGGGAGAGGTGTCAAATTAAAGGTATCGATTCAAGGAACGAAGGAAAAATATAAGTTTTTTCTAAAATTAAAAACTAAGGGGTTTTTGAGATCCCCGAAAAACGAAAAATCCCCATAAGAAATACATTAGAATTTAAAAACATAAATCAGCTGTTCTGCAGTTTACATTAAAACATTTGGTACTAAATAAATAAATTAAAAACATAAAACAGCTGTTCTGTAAAATAATATGATAGTTAAAGTAAATTATATTTTTAAATAAAATCTGCTACTTATTAACCTATAAAAGATACACGTTGACACACACATAGAGAAACCTTATAAGTGTGATTTTTGGAAGGTTGTATGGCGGTTCTATTAACTCTTCATACATTTATACTAATATCATAAAGAGGTATTTGTTTGTTTGTATGTAGGGGTAATCTCTGGCACTACTGAACCGATTGAAAAAATAGTTGTACTGATAAAAAGCTACGCTTTACTTGATTAACATAGGCTATAATTAATTTCGTAAAAACCTTTTTTTATTTCAATATTTGTAAATTTAGTCGGAAAAATTCTTAGGTTAGGCCTAGAATGATAAATCAACACATGAAATTACATTTATTACCATAGCAATAAATTAAATAAAAGAACAGATAATTATAGCTGTTTGTTCCAATATTTCCATAACAGCTGATTTCAAAATTTGAAGCAATTATTTTTTTATTTCTAGATTTTAGGTTAGGGTTTTAAAATGTAGACCTGAGCCTTGCTGGTTCTTTTAACCATTATTATAACTGCTATTATGAAATATAAGAAATAATTTGATTTGAACATTTATCATTATTTATCATCTTAATTTTGAGGTTATTATTATTAATCATACAACTTTATTATAAATAAAACATAACATTTGTTTTAGAAGGTTCCATTGGGGGTTGGCGTGCGGAGCACGCAGGGGTCTCCTCTAGTTTATAATATACTGTTCTTAATTTTGTGTTAATAATTCAGAAATTTTCAAACAGATCATGAATAGTTGACGACTTAACAACGCAAAAGTGAAAGTTTTTTCAGATCGGAGTACCAACTTTTTGAGTAATAACATTTCCGATCAAGTGAAATTATTAAAATCACAAGCATCAGGATGCTATTAAAGGAGAAACGTATTTAGCCTCGTGCATTACAGACTACGGTTGAGTCAACATTACCGTTGGTTTCATCTGTGTTTTACGCAACTCCTCCCAGCTCATTAGAGTTCTGTTCAAGCGTCTACAAATTTTATACTAGTAATTCAGAAAACTTAAAAAAAAGTTATCTCATACAATTACCAAACTGTAATCAGATCTACTAAAAAGTTATTATCAGTCGTCAAGTCGACATTTGTTAATCACAATTTTAAATTTATGTTAATAAAATATGTTAAATAACTTTACAATTACTGTAATATCGATGAATTAAAGACCTCACTGCTAAACAGTCATTAGTGTCAACGTTGGATATATAAATTGCAGCATACATTCCACTACTCAAGCCGTCATGCTTGAAATTGAGTTGTATTTCACAGAGAGAGCTAGACAGACAATGTAAACTCTAAGAAACAGAGAACACAACAAATCTTGCTTGAATGCAAATAAAATCTCCACTCAACGAAAAACAATTCCAGGCGGTATTTTTTAAAGGTTTGTGAGTAAACCATGAAACCTTTATTAATAGATAATAGCCATGTATTAAAACTTTCTTTAAACTTAAACGAAAACATTAAAGAAAGGCGTTTCTTATAAACTCTTTCAAAGTTAATGCACTTTACGAGCAAAATGGCCTGTGGGTCCTATAAAAACAAGAAATAAAAGATATAAGGGAACTTATTTGAATAAATCTACCCGAGGCAACACGTTTATGGAGTATTACGTCATCGCTTTTGGACAAGTGACAAAACATACGGAAGAAAACAGTTTTAACAACCGTAGTAAAAATATATTCTTATGGCACAGGCAAATGATTGCTGTACTTAAAATTTAAATTTACTACTTCATTTATTGGACAGTATATTAATTAATTAATATTACTTAAAAATTACCTCTTTAATAAAGAATTAAAGTTCAAACCAATGTCTTGTCACAAACACATATATGCCCACTTCGTTAAAATATTAAAATGTTAAAACATGAAATAATATTGTGTCCAGCCGAGATCACTTCTAAAAGCTTTAATTGAAAGACAAGTACGGCAGTTCA
>JAGFPH010011522.1:19264-34169 GCA_018207615.1 Philaenus spumarius | reverse complement strand
AAAAATTTTCAAAATCTTTTTTCGTGCATCTATACAGCCCTAACTTACGTGTTTGGTGCAAATTTGTTCGAAATCGATTGAATAGTTTTCTCTCTAGATAATAATAATAATATTTATTAGTTAATCTCCTACTTTAAATCACCTCTCCTACTCCACCTACAATTTTGAAGTCACTGTGAATCTGTTTAATAATTTAAATATGTTTGTGAGAAAGTATGTGCCAGTTCCTGGTACCGTTTATTTCCTGTTCTTAACCTTTCACTTTGGTCTATCTCTCCTCATTTTCTGGAACTTCAACTCTTTAGAAAATAGACGAGATAGGCTATTATTACTATGCTTTTAAGCACTTGTTTTATCATGAAAAATGGATATAAAGAAGGTAATTTTAAAATAGAAGAAATCTACCCAGTCATGTTCTTTTTCAGACCCTCAGCAGTAGCTAAGTTTTCTAGGAGATTGTGTGAATATTTGCATTTGGCAATTGAGGCGTAGATTTTCAGTCATCAATATTACGGTGGTTTGTTACATGGAAATAATAAAAATTGAAAATTTCATCCCATAATTACTGAATTTACGATTAAGTTGAACAACCTTTGGATAAGTATTGCCCGAGATTTAAGTAAATAGATTAAGTAGTCTAGAAAATAAATTTCATAGTCTAGTGCCAGTAATTTCAGTTGTCTTTTTTGTTTCTCTAAACTGAGCTTTACTTATGAGAAGATATATTTGATAGAATTAAAGTTGAAAACAGAATCTCACAACCAAATACGTTTATTAACTCAAACGTGTTTCAACAACAATGTCTCCATTGACAGTGTTGTACGAGCTACACTAATCATACTTTCAGTGGCGGCTCTCGTTTAGGCACTGTGGATCTGCATCACCTCCTATTCCACTTCATACTATCGATATAACATTTAATATAATAGTAATTTTTTCTTTATACTTGTGCAATTTGTGCAATTTATAATCCTTAAGTTTAATGTCAGAAGCAATTCCCCAGTTCATGAAAACGATACAAAAATCTTTGTATTTAACTGTGCGCTTCACAATTCCAGCGGTGTGGTGCACATTAGAATGTACACCCAAGGCATCACACATTGTTGCTCTCGCAGTGCCAACCCTGGCATGCTGGCGGATTGTTTTTTTACTCAGTTTTTTTTTTTTTGCCAATTGAGCTTTTAGTTGCAACTACAACTAAGTATTAGTTTCAATAAATCGATATTAAGGCCATTTGTCTTTTAAATAACAAAACCTTAAGTTTAAATTGCTTTAGCATTTTTAATTATGACTTGATGGTACACCCTACGAATGGGCTGCAAACAATTTTGACGACAGAGGTTTAGGCTCAAATTCATATTGTGTAATGATGTCATGTAACAAAATTGTTCACTAATATAAATTAGAACAAGAAGATTGGATTCTATTTGTAATTGAATATATCAGTGTTGAACTGCAACGATTTAGATTAAAGTAGGCCTAAGTCAAAAATGTTTGATTTGGTTTTTTTAGGGTTTTATCGAGTTTCTGAATAAATTTTCTTTTTATACATGTTTGTTTACACAGTTTTAAAACAAAGTTGTAATGTGTCAAATAACGGTCTTATAGGCGTATCCCCGATATTAGGTTTAAATACTTTAGCATGGTCTGTCTGAGATCCTACAACTTTTAAAATGTCGGTTAAGTAGTACAGTATTACCTATGCATCCCTGTTTGAAAGCGTAAATCTTACAATTGTGGTACGTTTGTATGTATTTAATTCTTGTTGTTAAAAGCGAAAAACTAGATCCAGTTATTTATTACCTGCTATTAAAAAAAAAAAAACAAACTAAGTAAAATGTTAGAATTAATGTGTATGACTAAAACTAGCTATAATTCTAAAACTAGTTAATAGAACTGGAAATTTCAAAAATATTAAATCTTAAACTTGGTTAACAAGAAAAGAAACACTAACACTAAGCAGCTTAAACTTAAAACTGATGGACAACTACAAACATTGTACTTATACCAACATGAAATAGTAATTAGTAATATAAAAAAAAACATAATTATTAATATAAAAAAAAAAACATAATTATTAATACGTCTGTACAATTTTAATATCCTATCATTCCACCACGATTAAATGGATATAAATTTGCATATATTACATACTCTATTCTGTGGGATAATTAATTTATTATTGTTGGTTACAAAATATGTTTGTAAAACTCATGTGTTAGTGTTACAACAATCGGGGGTCTTTTTTAGAAGAGCCCGACCATGAATGTTGAATGCAGATAAACATACTATGGTTCAAGACAATAAGTTAGAACTTCAGGCTTTTTACTTTCTCACTGTACTATAGTATAGAGAAAGTATAGTGATCGCAAAAAAATCGATGTTGAGAATTTTTGGAAATATCCGTTTTGGGACCCCCCGAGTCAAAAAAAAGTGGTTTTTACAAAATGTTTGTCTGTATGTATACAAGAAGGTAGAGAGAAAACTATTAGATTTTTTTCGAACAAATTTTCACCAAACATGTCAATTAGGTCTGCATAGATGCACGAAAAAAGGTTTTGAAAAACAACCCCCTCAAAAAATCAGTTATTATTTTTTTATAAAAAAAGCGGCTCTAACGATTTTGATAAAATTTGGCTTATTTGTAGCCCTAGGCCTAATGTACCCTACCAAATGCAAAAAAAAAAAACAGCATCTTTCTAAAAATTTTCGTTTAGTTAGTAATAATAATAACTGATTTTGGGGTTTTTTGGCCGAAAAGGGGGTTGTTTTTCAAAAAATTTCAAAACCTTTTTTCGTGCATCTATAAAGGCCTCATTGACGTGTTTGGTGCAGATTTGTTCGAAATCGATCGAATAGTTTTCTCTCTAGCTAATAATATTTACTAGTCAATCTCCTACTTTAATATCACCTCTTCTACTTTAATACAATTATGAAGTCACATTGAATCTGTTTAATAATTTAAAATATGTTTGTGAGAAAGTATGTGCCAGTTCCTGGTACCGTTTATTAATCAATACTTTGGAGCACCTGACTTAAACAAAACAACAATTGCACAGAAAATTACTGATTTTACAAACAGCTGCAAAACAACAATTGCACATAAAACTATTGTATTTACAAACAGCTGGTAGTAACAGTTTGAAGTTAGGTAATATATGATCCTTTTAATTAACAGCTGTATAATCTACACACAGTAAATAAACCAAATAAAATATTTCTTCTATTAAAATAACATTGTAACTTTAAAGGGCCGTAGTTCAAACCCCTGACGTCCGATTTGGACCATTTCAGATTTATACCTTCCCATAGTTGGTTACTATGACCGTACCAAATTTCGTGCGGATCACTTCAGCCGTTCAGGTGGAGTATGTGGAAATAAAAAGCCAGAGTGTACTATAAAAATATTAAAATTAATGTTTGTTTCTTAGTTTCTTTTCTTCTTTGTCCTCTATAGACTTAAAAACTATTCGAGCCAGGAGTGTTAAGACGTTACAACTACTGCAGTCTAAGTGGTAGAAATGGGGTTGCTACCCCTAAACAATAAATATAAATTAAACTAACTTTCTACAAGCTATAAATTTAAAATTGTGTAATTTTATTTTTAAAGGATATAGAAAACTATTTGCAATTTGATTACTTAAGTCAAAAGGATAAAATGAAATGACTACCCTTAAAATTAAATACTAATCCACTTACTTTTTCCATATTGTCAAAAACTACTGAACTAATTTCAGTAAAATTTCACGATTTACACATATTATTACCAATACTTTTTTAGAGAATATGGTCACTACAAAGAAATTTATTTAAATGCGATAGCGATCCCTATACAATAAAAATAAATTGCACTAAATTCCTACAAAATATAAAGGTAAAATTATTTAATATTATTTTTAAGTGATATAAAAAAACATTTGCAATTCGATTACTTAAATCAAAGGGATGAAATGGTACAGTTACTCTAAAAATTAAATCTAGCAATAGCGATGCATTGGCAGATCCACGAGTTTATTAGCGAATTTCCATAGGAAAAATGAGCTATTGCAGTGGCCCTTATGGTAAGACCCAAGGTCGGGAGTAGCAAATGAGCACCGATCATGGTACCCAGAACATGTTTTGGGGTGTCATTAAAAATCATATATGTATATATGTGTTCGCACTCTAGTGGCCGCATTTTAAGTCCGATTTGGTTCAAATTTGCTACACGTGTTGGTTGTATACGTCGCTTGGACGAGTTTGTTAGAAAAAATCTCCAACAACTGGAAACACGTTTTTTGACCGAAAGTAACTAGTGTTTTCAGATTTTTACTACGAGAATGAAATTTTTTAGAGTTTTTTCTAAAAATATAAATGTAGGATGTTATTCTGCACATTTAGTTTATTTACGTGACCTTATAGCTCGCTTGGTTCCCCCAAAATCGACCAAAACGTAAAATACCATAAAAGTACCCGGTTCGAAGCCCAGTGGTGCAAACTCGCGAGGCCACTAGGCGCAAACAAATTCTACTAATATATTGCGTACACACAGACAGCTGTTCAACGCCTTCGTGAGTAGACCTACTTCCCAAATTGTTGGTTGAAACCCTAAAACATAGGCATATAAACTTAATTTTGGAAATTCGCTCAACCCACGTCAGCGGTCCAGCTGCGTGGTCAAATTATTATAATTTTAACATATATTGTTAAATATTAAAGTTAAACATCTACTGAACCCACACACGTTTCTTTGCATTTACATTCATTACCATAGCAACCAAGTTGGGATATTTAACATTAAAAAAATACGAGAAAGCATTTTGTGAATTTTATAGGTGTCACCAACTACTTTAATTTATTACACTATACAACTTACAAAATTAGGAAGCAGAATGTCCATTTCTGCGTAACTTGACCAAACCCATTCAGCGATTGAGTTTAAGCCTTTGAATTTACCACTGCCTATTATTCGTCTTCTTTCATGGTCAGCTGTTACATTAAACTTCTGGTTTATTTTAGTACGTGTGTAAACCAATGAAGAAGAAGAAATCACCGACGAAATCAAAAACGCAAAGCGGCTCACTTTAATCGTCTCGCGCATCTCGAGTTCGTATGTCTTACCTCATCCAAAAAGTGCTCTGTGCGCCTAAGAAGTTTTAACTTCGAAATTTACACTACACTACTATAGGCTAGTACTTCGTACCCGCGGCGATTCAGTGCAAAGCAAATACAAACATATTATTGTATACTCTAATATTTTCACGTGAATTACGATTGATTGGGACAGATAGTTTTTGTGTAGTTTAGAAGAAAGACAAATTTAAGTTATAAAATACTCTGTTGGAACCTTCTATACGCATAATCATGTTATGTATTCTTCATGTGAAAGGTGTAGGATTAATAATAACCCCAAAGCTAAGATGGTAAATAATGTTAAATGTTCAAATCAAATTATTTCGTCTATTTTGTAACAGCAGTTATAATAAGGTTAAAAGAAGCAGCAAGGCTCAGGTCTACACTTTAAAACTCTAATCTAAAAACTAGAAATACAAAAATAATTGCTTCAAATTTTGAAATCAGCTGTTAATGGAAATAGGCTATTGGAGCAAACAGCTGTATTATCTGTTATCTATCTATACATAATTAATTTGCTAGGGGTTATTTTGTGAGTAGAACTCCTCCTAGAGTTTTTAACCGATTTTGATGTTTTTGGTGTCATTTTACAGAGCTCACTCTGAAGTTGTGCTTCCCTTAAAATGAGCTCAATGTATGTTAAGGGCTTCGCCCCAGTGGCCCTCAAAGTTGCCATGTTAATTTTATGGAAGGTCAATCTTAAGGAAGAAGAAGAAAGATTTCTTTTGATTTTATCAGGGGCACAAAAAACAGCTGTTCGTATGAAAAGCTTAAAACAGCTGATTTTGATCAACAGCTGATTTTGATCAACAACTGATTTGGATCAAAAACTGAATATAATTTTAGGTTAGGTAAATCAAGCATTGCCATGTCCACTAGTTTTATTCAATTGGTTGCTATGGTAAATGTAAATACATGTGTTGGTTTATCATTCTAGGCCTAACCTAAGATTTTTTCCGACTAAATTTACAAATATTGAAATAAAAAGAGGTTTTTGTCGAAATGAATTTATAGCTTTATAGCCTATGTTACTCAGGAATAGTGTAGCTTTTTATTAGTAAAACTATTTTTTCAATCGGTTCAGTAGTGCCAGAGATTACCCCCTACATACAAACAAACCTAACCTAAAAGTTAGAAGTACAAATAATTGCTTTAAAGTTTGAAATCTGCTGTCAATGGAAATATTGGAGCAAACAACTGTTTTATCTGTTATTTTATTCAATAATTGGTTGCTGCGGTAGTAAATGTAAATACATCAGCAGGTTCATCAGTATAGGCCTAACCTAAGATTTTTCCGACTAAATTTACAAATATTGAGACAAAAAGTGTTTTTATAAAAATTGATTATACCCTATGTTACTATTCTATTACTTTAAATGAGCAATTCTTGTATCTATCTTTGTATCTATCTTTATATATCTTGGTATCTGTCGCGGAACTCGAAAACGGCTCTAACGAATTCAAAGAAATTTTGTATTTAGGTGTAGTTTTGATTTTTAAGTACACCCACATAGTTTTATTTCGTGTAAAAACGCAATTTTTTGATAAAATCTAATTTAAAAGTTGAAAAATTTGAACATAGGTTCTTATGGGTTGCCATGTTGGTTACAAAATAAAAACGAAATAGTAAATAAAGCGATCAAAACAGATGTTTATAAACAAGCCAATTTATACTGTTTTATCAGCTGTTCATTGATTAGTTTTTAATTACTGTCAAAAACAAGCTAATTTATACTGTTTTAGCACATTGGAATTAGAATAAATTGTCAAAGATGGATAAATTCTAATAGTCAATTTTGTAATATAGGCCTGGCTCATTTCTGAAACATAGTATTGAGGTAATGTTAATCCTGCAATAATTTTTACTATATTTAGGCCTGGTTTCAAAACTTTAGTTGACAGAAGATAGTAGAACTAGGACTAAAATCCTACTGAAAGCCTATCACGTTTCTAAAGCATGTTTTTGAGGTTATAATTAATTTTCTAATTACTGTTAATATATTTAAGCCTGGTTTAATAATTTTACAAACCTATGTACAAACGAGCCAAAGATTAACGAGATTCTTTAGTGAATTTTCCAACTGCGAGCGAAGCGTCCAGGGGCAGAGCCCCTAGTAATAATTTTGTAATGCAACTTTTTATTAGTAAAACTATTTTTTAAATCGATTCAATAGTTTCAGAGATTACCCCCTACATACAAACAAACAAACAAATTTTACATCTTTGTAATATTAGTATAGATATGTAACAAAGCAGTAAGCATTTCTCTTTGATTTTTTCTTTCCGTTTGATACCTAGCTCTGCTTAAATGTAATTTGAATACACTCAGAAATAAAATAAAGCAGTATAATGATGCATCTGAAAAACGGAACGCTCATTATACTTTAGCTATAAGTATTAGAATAAATTATTTTATATATTTTCCCTCATTCAGACGTATACGATAGGTATAAAGACGTAGAGCATCAAATGTTTAAAAATAAAATTAACTCAGAACTAGACCTGAATGAGAACAGGAAAACTTCCAGTGAGTTAACAGAACACGCCTTCCACTTTCCAAGCTTAACTTATATTTTACTGTTGATTTTCCCCTTTAGTGTATATTTCTAGCCGCCCTTAATATCATCTAACCCCATGTCACAAAGCTTTTCAAAGAGTCTCCATTTTCCCAGCAAGGGATGTTCTTTTGTTGGGTTTATTCACTTCTTGTCGCTTCCTTTCTGTCGGAAAGTTTCCTTAAATGTGACTTTGCGGAGCTGTCGCATTATTTACAACAACAAACTCGATTTCAATTCCTTCTGACATTTTAAAACCCGACCTCTACTGTTGCAGAGGTGTGTGTTCAAATTATATTACACAATGTATACTCGTGAGTTTATAAAACTGAATAAATTTAGTTCTAATTAATCCTCCAAGACAAGTCAGGCGTCGGAATTATTCTGGATAAATCTTCTGAAGCTTGTTGATCCTCTTAATGATATTTAATTGTATTGAAATTCTTTCATATTCTACGTTTTATTTACTTAAGTAACTCTAATTTCACTTTGTACTATTGTAAACTAAATGTAGGCTACGCCCCTTTACCTCTCTAAAGCCAAAACCGTGAGAGCGGCTCCAGACAAACTAGAAAAAGCCTCGAGCAGAACGTACTGCAAAAACACCAAACTGCAATTATTCACACAACATAAGCCATTCCAATAGTATATCAACGTTATAATAATTCGACCACGCAGCTGAACCGCTGACGTAAGGTGAGCAAATTTTCAAAATTAAGTTTATATGTTTTAGGGTTTCAACCAACTATTTGGGAAATTGTCCTACTCATGTCGGCCCTAAACTTGCAAAGTGTGTACGAAATATATATTAGTTCAATTTGTTTGCACCTAAGCCTCCAGCTTAGACTCACGAGCTCCTTCATTCCACTCGCAGCAGAAAAATTAGCTTTGCGAGTTTGCACCTCAACCTTGAGATTAGAAGATGCCCCCGAAGGTAAAATCCTCCACGTGGATTTGAACCGGTTACTTTTATAATATTTTACGTTTCGGTCGATTTCGGGGGAACCAAGCGAGATATAAGGTTCTGTAAAAAAAAAAAAATGTGCAGAATAATATCCTACATTGAATTTCTTAGATAAACCTCTAAAAATGTTTCATTCTCGTACGAAAAATTAAAAAAACAAATAGTTACTTCCGGTCGTTTGATTTTTGGCCTAATGAACTCGTCCGAGCGACGTAGACAACCAACGTGTGCACCAAATTTGAACTAAAACAGACTTAAAATATGGCCGCTAGAGTGCGAACACATTTAGGCTATCCCTACATAATACATTAATATACGTCAATGTATACAGGGTGACTACTTTAAGGCGGGTTACACACCGGTGTCGCTGACACGATGTCGCTGACATTTCTGATGTCACTAGCATGATGCCAGTGACATGCAAAAGGCGGGTTACACACCGGTGTCGCTGACATTCAAGGAAGAGAAGGAGTCAGCTTATTTTAGAAAATGTCGTCGTCGGAGGAGGATGCTGTGTTGTTGCTGTTGGTGTTAAGGAGAAGAAGACGACGGCGAAGAATACATATTGCAAGAGAATTCTGGTCCCATCCATATTGGAAAGATAATTTGTTATCCAGTCAATTTACTGTAACAAGGCAATTATTCCAACACCCTGAAAAGTTCCAAAATGTGTATATGATGAAACCTGAAACTTATACAAAACTGTGAGGTCTGTTGAAAGATAAGTGTAACGAGGCAGTGACAATCAGAACAAATATTTTCAAAGGAAAAGGTTTGACCTAAGTAGTGAAGTAATAAAAATTATTCCAAAACGAAATTTAACCATACAAAAATGGGTGGGAAAACGAGCATTTTGTTCGTGTTCTATCGCATCAGACGAACTCGACGACATTCCAACATTTCTTGCGTGACTTAGCATATTTTTTACGTGTTAATTATGTATCACAATGTAATAAACTATATACCAAATTAATATTTAGAATGCTCTGCGTACAATGATATATAATATGACTTATTTAAATATTACCTTAGATGCGCAAACTTTGATTTAAAAAATGCTTGTTAAAAGAGTACCCGAGGTACTCTTTGCCAGTGGGATGGCGCTTTAAAAGTGTACTCTTTGCCAGATAGAGGGTTAAGAAAATTAGAATTAGTCTGTTATTAACTATCCGATTTAATAATCTTCACACGGTATATTAGACCATAATATGTAACAATTGTTTTGTGTCATGTAAACAAGCTCAATAGGCAGTTACTCGTAACGTTGAATTTTGAAGCCAATTGCCGCCATGCCTTGTCTTGCTCATTACGATTGCTGTAATTCTTCAAATTGTAGTTGTACGGTACTGGGAACTCTTCTACTGCTGCAACAAACTCTTTATTCGTCTGTTCATTATCAGGAAGCGGCATTTTGCTATCACGACTCGCCTCGAACAAAACAGATTCGTACCGCAGTGCCTTTACAACTGACTAGAAAAACGTTCTGCGCATGCGCGGACCCAAGAGGCAAGAGACATGTCTGTCCAAACACCGACCAGTTGGTTCGCTAGAGACATGTGCTAGTGACACGAGTCGCTGACAACGTGTCCGCGACACCGGTGTGTATAGCACCATAAGATAACACAGGTTGGTCTTTGAGGGGCATGTCACTAGCACGATAAATGTCAGCGACATCGTGTCAGCGACACCGGTGTGTAACCCGCCTAAGTGTGCCACCATTGGTACGGTATATCAGAGGCGACAAGATTTACAGGAAACTTTAAATGGGGTACTTCACCTACTTTTTAGTAGCCATGAACTTTCAAATTTCTTATAGAAACCCCTATTTTTATAACGGATTTGCATTTATAATGCAATTTTAAGACATTTTTATTCTTAGTATTTTTTTGATAAACTTCACCGTTTAGCCGCTAGGAGCGCTGAAAGTTTCAGAAACTCTTATTTTAACAGTTATTAAAGAGGCTTATTTTCACTTTGCAAACAATAAAATTTAACTCAAAGTGCAATATGTTTTACAATGGAATGTTAAAAAGCTGTTGCAATTTCATCAATAATAATTTATTTTATCCAAAAAATGTACTTAATTCTGTTAAAAAATCGCTGACGCAACCACTGTGTATTATGTAAGAGGATGTAATGTATTTATGTGCGCAAGCATGTATTTATGAAGATGGAGGACACTTTGAAAACCTGTTTTTAGTCATAATTAATTAAGTCATCTTGACTGCCTTTTTGTGTCACAAAACATTTTGTTGCTATGATACAAAGAATTTCTTACAGTACTATGAATGTACGCTTTACGATGTAGGAGAACAAACCTGTAAAAAATAGTACAGTTGTCATGTAAGCTGTTTAGGTACTTTTAACAGAATAGCTTTTAACTTAATATAAAAAACGTACTTAAATTTTAAATTAGTTAATTATGACTTAAAGCAGGCTTTCAAAAGTGTCCTCCATCTTCATAAATACATGCGTGCGCACATAAATACCTCTTCTTACACAATTCACAGTGGTTGTGTTAGCGATTTTTAACAGTAGGCTAATTTAAGTACGTTTTTTGTATAAAATAAAGTATTTATGAAATTGAAACAGATTTTTAACATTCCATTGTAAAAAATATTGCACTTTGAGTTAAATTTTATTGTTTGCAAATTGAAAATAAGCCTCTTTAATAATTGCTGAAATAAGAGTTTCTGAAACTTTCAGCGCTCCTAGCGGCTAAACGGTTAAGTTTATAAAAAAAAACACCGTGAATAAAAATGTCTTAAAATTGCATTTTAAATCCAAGTCCGGTATAAAAAATAGGGGTTTCCATAAGAAATTTGAAAGTTGACGGCCATATTGGAAAATGGCGGCATATTTTCGAAATTTCAAATTCATATTTTTAATGGCCACTAAAATGTAGGTGAAGTTCCCCATTTAAAGTTTCCTGTAAATCTTGTCGCTTCTGATATACCAATGGTGGCACACTTAAAATAGTCACCCTGTAATGTGTTCGTGCTATAAGGGCCGCATTTTACGTACGATTTGGTCCAAATTTGGTACACATGTTGGTTGTCTACGTCTCTTGGACGAGTTCGTTAGCCAAATAAATCCAACAATCGGAAGCACGTTTTTTGACAGGAAGTAACTATTTTTTGAGATTTTTCCTACGAGAATAAATTTGTTTTTGAGTTTTTTCTACAAATCTAAATGTAGGATGTTAATCTGCACATTTTGTTTTTTACGCGACCTTATAGCTCGCTTGTTCCCCCAAAATCGATCTAAACGTAAAATACCATAGAAGTACCCGGTTCAAAGCCATGTCGTGGATTCTACCGTGGGGTTGGCGGTATTGTGTATTGAAGATACTCCCAATACGGAGGTTGGCGTGCGAAGAACGCAATACATTTTGTATTGAAGATACTCACAATACGGGGGTTGGCGTGCGAAGCACGCAATGCTTTATCTATTGAAGATACTCCCATTATGCGGAATGGCATTGTGCATTAAATATACTTTCAAAATGCGGTATGGCTTGCGAAGCACGCAATGCTTTGTGTATTGAAGATACTCTCAAAATGTGGAATGGCTTGCGAAGCACGCAATGTATTGTGAATTGAAGATACTTTCAAAATGCGGAATGGCGTGCGAAGCACACAATGTATTGTATATTGAAGATAATCCCTATATGCGGAATGGCGTGCGTAGCACGTGATGCTTTGTGTATTGAAGATACTTTCAAAATGCGGGATGGCGTGCGAAGCACGCAATGCTTTGTATATTGCAGTACTCTCAAAATGCGGAATGGCGTGCGAAGCACACAATTTATTGTGTATTGAAGATACTCTCAATATACGGAATGGCGTGCAAAGCACGCAATTCTTTTTGTATTGAAGATACCCTCAAAATGCGGAATGGCGTGCGAAGCATGCAATGTATTGTGTATTGAAGATACTCCCAATATGCGGAAAAGCGTGCGAAGCACGCAATGCTTTTTGTATTGAAGATAGACACAAAATGTTTAATGGCTTGCGAAGCACGCAATGCTTTGTGTATTGGAGATACTCTAAAAATGTGGAATGGCGTGCGAAGCACCCAATGCATTGTGTATTGAAGATACTCTGAAATCGCGGAATGGCGTGCGAAGCACACAATGTATTGTGTATTGAAGGTACTCCCATTATGCGGAATGGCGTGCGAAGCACGCAATGCATTGTGCATTGAATATACTCTCAAAATGCGGAATGGCTGGCGAAGCACGCAATGCTTTGTGTATTGGAGATACTCTCAAAATGTAGAATGGCTTGCGAAGCACGCAATGCATTGTGAATTGAAGATACTCTCAAAATGCGGAATGGCTTGCGAAGCACCCAATGCATTGTGCATTGAAGATACTCTAAAAATGCGGAATGGTTTGCGAAGCACGCAATGCATTGTTTATTGAAGATATTCCCACACGTTCTTTTTCCGTTAACGTTGGCCGAGTTTTATCTAAACAAATTAAAAGAGAATATTATTCTGCACATTTTGTTTTTTTACATGACCTTATAGTTTGTCTTGTTCCCTCAAAAACGATCAAAACGCAAAATACCATAAAAGTACAAGGTTAAAACTCAGTCGAAGCGAGTTTTCCCGCTGCGAGTGAAACCGAAGCAATGCGTGATCCGGGCCTAGAAGCTGCGGTGCAAAAAAATTCTGCTAATAGATTTCGTACACGCAGGCAGCTATTCAGCGCCTTCGTGAGTAAACAAAATTTTCAAATAGTTGGTTCACACCCTAAAATCAAATAAATCTAATTTTGGAAATTCGCTCGTCTCACGTGAGCGGTTCAGCTGAGTGCTCGAATGATTTATCTTTATCTTAATGTTAAGAGTATAACGTATAGCATACAGTTAATTTTAATCCATACCATTTTGTGTGCAGAAAAACAAACAACCAGTCTGGAAGCAGGACGTAGTTTCTCCGTACTACTTTCCATGTCGAGTAACCCAGAGTGCCTAGGATATCTGATAAGAGGAGTCCTGACCCATATTCCAGGACTGCTTCGACTGCTCCAGCAACGCAGTGATCCGACCCTGCATCGTAGTATGGCTGCTCTTCTGCATAACCTGCTCAAAGTAAGTCACAAGAAAAATTTATTATACAGGGTGTTTCGTAATTCTTGTCACGTATTTTCTGGCGGTCGTCCTACTGTGACCAAAATGCGTTTTTTGTTAAAACATTCCTATCTAAAAGATTACTTAACGAAATAATACCAAACTTGTATCAACCCTTTGCATTAGTATTACTTACACGCTAAAGAAAGTTATATTTACTTGATTTAAATATTTTCAAAATAGCGACCGTTTAAAGCTTTCAAATTGAAATAACGAAAAAACTTGCTATTTCTCGAAAACATTTCAGGAATAACTCTTTTTAGAAAATTTAATTCCCTATCGATTGGTGGTTTAGTTCCTTGAAATATTTTGGAGAATAACGGACTTACGGAATTTTTTGCCTGACAGTGCACGCCCTCTTGGAGGCGGCGTCCAGGTTTGGACGGCAATGTACCAATGAAACAAAATAAACATTATTGTATCGCAACTATAAATTTAATCAAATGGGTATTTTTAAATCAACCTGTACAGTATTACCAGTCGAAAGGATTTTTAATTTGTGTATTAAGTTTTGAAAACAATTTATAACTGAGAACTTGGAAGGTGTGATTCTTTAAATATGTTTGAAATAAACGTTAAAGGTTAAATCAATGTTTTCCATTTCGTGGCACGCTGTCCTATTTTAAAGTAATTCCGAAGACGGTGTTTTGGAAGTGTTTTATTGTACAGGGAGGAATTCAGGCAATATTTAAATTGAAGGGATTGGGCCAGCCTGGTGAAATATGACCAAAAAGCATGGCAATAAAGATCTTGGGAATAATTAGAGAGTTAAATTATTAATATATGTCAGGGAAATTGATTAAGTGTCTGTATAAAATAAATAAATATATATAAAAGCGAAATACCACTCACACACTCACTCATCACGATTCCTCAAAAACTACCAAACGGATTCAAATGAAATTTGGTATGTAGCTACCTCTAGGTCCATAGGTGCTTACTAAGAAAGGGTTTGAAAAAATTCAAAATTGTAGGGGAGGGGGGGGGTTTGTGGGGATCAAAGTTATTAAATCACGATTTCTCCAAAATTACCGAACAGATTGGAATGAAATTTGGTATGTAGCTTCCTCTAGGGCCATATGTGCTCACTAAGAAAGGATTTGAAAAATTTCGAAATTTTAGGAGGGGTTTGGGGG
>JAGFPH010011522.1:5350-19164 GCA_018207615.1 Philaenus spumarius | reverse complement strand
GTTAAAGTGCAAGGCACGTTTTAATTAGAGCTAGTAAGAGCTAGAGACTGGGTTATTGCTATTGCAGCCATTACCTTGTAAGTGAAGGAAGGTAAATAAAGACAGCGATACGTGTGTGCATAGGGAAAACGCTTAAAATTACTATTTTTCAAAAATTCATATCTTTGTCAATTTACAATATTAGAAACAGATCTTTCGGAAAACGATTGTTTATTATGTGCACTTCAGGCGGAAGATGAAATTTGTCGCATTAATGGTTTTTCAAAAATTACAGCCTAAACAAATTAGGTTATTATCTAGCATAATGCGCCCTATTAACCTAAGTGGCCAGATTTAAATTTACAAAACGGATTCTGAAAGTAGACATTAAAACCTACAATTCTTATGTCTTCGATTTTTTATGAAGGTTGATAAAGTATGAAAGAAATGATTCCGAACAAAGCGCGAAAAGCGTAAATTTGCGACCGACGGCAAGAGGGGCAGTGGTACTGGAGGAAGCCGATACCATTATCTTCTCCTCCGCAGTTGGTTCCCCCACTTTGCATGGAAGAAAAACACGGTAGAAGTGTAAACTTCTTTCGAGTTATTATAAATATATAATATTATTTAACAGTATTTGGGTTGATATAATTAATTATAAAAATAATTTTGCGCGAATTTACTATACGACCCTACGCCAACAGAAATGAAAAAAAAAAATAGCCTGAAGTTCTAACTTATAGTATTTAGTCACAGTATGTTTACCTGTATTTAAAATTTAACAGTAGAATGTAAGGAAAAATATCAGTCGAAAATCGTATATAGTAAATTTACGCCAAGAAGTTGCGAACCGAAGGAAAGGGTGTTATTAAAACAATTTGTCAACATAAAATGGGCGTAGGCAAACTTAAATGATTGCTAGCCAGTATAATTTCAAGCTGTTTTAATAAATTGTGTCACTTATTTAAAGCTTAGGCCTAAAAAGAAATCATAGAATCTATTATGTGCAGTGAGTCAAAGAACGAACCAAATTATGTAAAATAACATATACAGTAACATTCTCAATAAGTATAATGTATAATTCCATACAGTGTTCTCAATAAGTTTTTATTGTAATGCAACCAACAAATACCACAGAATATTAATTGGCAAATCTTACCTTTACGCCAATTGTAAACATAACCTCAAAAATTATCCAAATCGTTCAACGATTTTTTACACAAAATAGTATTTAACTACAACCGACACTTTAAACAATTGTTATGAAAACTAGGAAAATTTTAAGAACAGTAAATACAAAAACCGAAAAGAAACTAAAGTTGTTTAGTTCTAACGACATAAATTTACTTAGTATTAGTGTGAAGTGGGCCTAACTGTTCCCAATAAATTAAATGAAGTTGTCTGTAACAATGTAATTGTTAGTCAGTATAATAATTTCAAGCTGTTTTTAATTAATTATTTCCCTTATTTAAAGCATAAAAGTTAGGCCTAAAGAAAACTCGTAGAATCTGTTGTCTGTGCAGTGATTCAATATTCCAATTTCGTAAAATAAACACATGTGCAGTAGCATAAAGTATGATTTAAAATCAGTAAGTTTTTATTGCAATACAACCAACAAACACCAAGAAATATTAATGAATCTTACCTTTACGAAGTGAGAGTAAACCTAACCTCAACATTTACACAAATCGCCCAACGAACTATATTTCACTACACTTTAAACACTTATTGTAATCAAAACTAAGTAAATTTTAAGAACGGTAAATACACAAGCAGCAAATAAACTAAAGTTGTTTACTTCTGACGACAGAAGTTTACTTATATTAGCAGTGTTTCCACTTTACGACGAAAAGTTCCCCTCGCCATGATCAAAATTTCCCCTTTTTTCCCCTCTATTTCATTCATTGTCCCTGCAATTTTCCCCTCACTACACAATAAAATATTTATCTTCATTACTCTTATAATGAATGGGTTTTGTATTATTTAACTTAAAATACACAATTTGTTATTTTAAAGTCAACAACTAGGTGCAGAATACATCACCGACTAACATTAACATTTTGTACAATTAAATCAAGCAATTAAATGACTAGGCTAAATCGAACTTGATTCAAGAACGCGTCCGATTTACATCCGGTGTTTCCAACTTTTACGTCCTGGAGGATGGAGAAATATTTTTTTAAGTCCGAATATTGACACCGGTGACTCCAATTAATTAAATAATGACACTTTCAAAATATTAACTAATAAAGAAAACAAATAAAAATGTTGCTACTCGATCGCTACCTATGAATTTAAAAAATGTTATTCCAATTGTTTATGAACGTTTAAATCTTACCGATTCTTATGGTTTTTGTACTTTTCCGAAATATTGTGTCTATGTATAGCAGCGGCACCAAATGCAAAAAGGTCCATCAAATGGGCCCTGTTTGAGCTATCAGGACTTTTATTTTTTGAAATGCTCGTATTGGATTCTTCTTTAATTTGCAGCAAATTGCGATTTGATACAATTAATTAAAATTGCAAAAGTTATAAATAAAACACTTTTTTTTATCAGCAGCGAGGTCATTCAATAAAAGTTTTTTTTAGTTTTAGACAAATATTTTGGGAATATATAAAAAAATTTGTGGGCTTAATCTACATCAAAATACCCACCTTCTGTCGAAAACCGTATGTTCTTAGGCCAAACAGGGGCCACGAAATTTAAATGTTAATTAAAAAAGGGTTTTTTGTTAATAACTTTTTATTGCGACATTCAAATCTCGTTTATTTCAAATAACGCGGATGAAAATTCCTCGTAAAAAAGTATAGCTACCGGTATTTGTTTGCTATCTATTATACTTTTTGAGTAAATTTTTACATAAATTAGGGGCTTACTATTGAGCTCATTTGAAAGCGATTTATGGAAAAAATATCGGAGTTCGCACGTTTTGTTCACATTTGCCTTTTTTTGAAGCACTGCAAATGGCCTAGTAAAACATAATAAAATGGAACAACAAAAGCTGGTGTGGGTTGGGCCACATCTGCTTCCCACAACAATGAAAATATTGCTAGGACACAGATTAGTGGTGCTATCTAGTTTACAAAATATAAATGTTGTTTGGGCTAACTGTGCCTTTAAAGAATGATGTTAACTCAAATATTAATTTTTGTGGGATAGGCCATTAGTGCACTCACTGCCTCAAAAGTATATTTCCCCTCAATTTCCCCTTTTTCGGTCTTTCCCCTTTTTCTTCCCCTCTCGACCCCAATTTCCCCTCAAAAGGGGGATTTCCCCTCAATATGGAAACACTGTATATTAGACAAGATGCTTCAACGAACTACACACTGTAATAGTAGATGTGGGGTCACAACAGCAGCTGATTTTAAACCTACAGATCCGATAAGCAGTTGTGCACTGTCAAGGCCACTAGATAGTAAAGGTTGCCTCATGTAAACAAACTTGAACCCTCCCCTGTCCAGTGACGTCATTGTAGTAAAAAAACGCCGCTACCTTGGGGATGTATGTAGTTTTACTACAACTACGTCACATCCCCCACTCCACTTTTTTGATATTTTCCGAATGAGGCAACCTTTACTATCTAGTCACCTTGGTACACTGTTACTATGTTACTAATGAGTTTAACATTAACTTACTAGTAGTGAACCCCCTTGAAAACCCACAGGCAGATTTATTAGAAACACAAAAAAATACTATTTACAAACAACAGATTTTATCTAGGAAGTCCTAACTATGCTGGAGGGGATATTTAACTCGGTAATGTGTACAATATAAGGATTACTAATTGCAGGCCTATTTGTTACAATGTATTATTTACATAATATATTATTACTAGTAAATTCCCGTGAAAATCACAGGCGGATTAATTAGATACACATCAGAAATACATCATTTATACAAAATACTATATAAACAACACATTTTATCTAGGCCTACCTAACTATGTAGACGGGGATTTTTAACTCGGTAAATGTGTACAATTAGGCTATAAGGACTACCTAAATCTGTAGGAATATTTAAGATTTTGTGTTTATGTATATTATTATATATATTAAAAAAATATATTTTAATTGCATTTTATTTCATATTGATAGATCAAATGATTTAGAAGCTATTAATATTATAGGCTATATTATTGATTGAAGTTGTAAACATAACCCCAAAGTATAATCTACGCTAGGATTTGTTTGCGTATTACATTTTAATTATGGGTGAAATCAACTGTTATATTATTAAGTTAAACGAATATTTATTTCTTCTTTAAATAAATGTTACTCCACGTACGCTTGTACGTACACTCGCTTTTATAGGAGTTGATACATCAAGAAAGATAAAAATAAAATTGTATAATACATTTGTATTTCATATTGACATATCAAATAGTTTAAATGTTTTAAATATTATAAAATAGTAAAATGTAAAATTTAGATATGATTTTATAAAACTGTAGCCCTGTTTTATACTCAATCGCATAGCCTGGCGAGACATATACGTTACCCACCCCCTCCCAGTAATGTTGACACTTTAAAATTGTTTCTTGTTTTTTAATACAGTAAATTAAGGGTCGGCTCTAGCTGTCGGCCATGTTGGCTGACACTCAGTAAGACCTAATGTTAAATTAAAATCAAAAATTTTCCTTTATTTTTGATCGAATAGTTATGAACGATATGTCATTTTAAAGCTATGGCCAATATGCATGCAAATGGCTTTTCCAAAACTAAGAAAAACATTTTGTTTAATATTTATTAACAATTTAAAACATTGATTTTTAATATTTTTTATGTTGTCACTATTAATTATAGCGAAAAACTACCAAGCCATTCGCATGAAGAATTTCGTCTACAATAGTTTGGTATTTTTTTTTAAACGCTATTTGTACAATTGCGGGTTTTAAATGGATTTAGGCTGAGCAATGTCCGTGTAACCTACCGCCGCTATAGGGTGATTTTAAATATTTTTTTACTTTGTAACTATTAATTATAGCGAAACACCAAGCCATTTGGATGAAAAATTTTGTCCCCAAGAGTTTAGTATTTTTAAAAAAAATAACGCTATTTGAACAATTGCGGGTTTTAAATGGATTTAGGATGAGCAATGTGCGCGTAACCTATCGCCGCTACGCTGGAGTCGCAGGTTGCTTTCTGTTTTACTAGAGCCGACCTTTAATGTTTTAATACGTACTGTACTATAATTTTAGTGTTTTTTTAATACACATTACATGTATTTACTCATTAAAACTGTACACATTAACCAATGTTACCTAATTTATACTTATAGGTGACCTCAGCTCCAATTAGTTCAAGTTACCGGGACCCTACTGTTCATTAAAAGAAAAGTATACGGTTTTCTTTTGAATAAACGTCATGAATAATGTTGTCAATAATAGTAATACTGGTGTTTGTATAGTTCTGTTGTTAGTCCTTAGTTGTTTGTTGTTTGTCCTTTCACTCCAGGTAATAAAAGTACGATTTCCTGTTGGTACATCTTTATAAAGTCACTCGGACGTAGCGTCAACATTAGTTCGGACCCTTCATTGACGCTATAACCAAGTTCAACTGTTTATGTACATAATATGTGTTCGAACTCTAACTCCGCATTTTATGTCTGATTTGGTCCAAATTTGGTACACACGTTAGTCGTCTAAAGGTAGGGACACACATGACCGCACCTCGGCTCGTTCTCAGTGAGACCACACTTTACGGTAGCAAGGCCGTGTGTTGAACAATGACAACACTTGACTCCTCCTCGGCTGACGTACTGGCTCTTGACTTTGCTGCTAATTAATGTGATCCGCCACCAAAAACATTTTTATTTTTTTTTTTATTTTTATGATTTAACCTTTGAATTTATTTTATACTGTTTAGTACAATTAAAAATAATTATTTAGGAGGGGAGGAGAAACATTTTCCCTCACATTTATGTATTTTAAAACCACAAATTTTGAATTTTTAAATCGTTTTTTTGATTTTGAATAACTTTTTTGTTTTTTAACCAATTTAAATAATGTGTTTAATATTTTGTAGCCTATAATATAAAGAAACTTTTTGGGTATGGAAAACCATGTTCTGTTATACGGTTATATTAAAAAATATATTTTTCAAACTTTTTGTATAATTATCAACATTTTTTAATTTAGTATTTTTATGGCTATAGTGTTTTCCATACCCAAAAATCTTCTAAATATATCCACGATAAAGTGGTAAAGATTTCAAAGGCCTAGGTCTAATACTTTAGATTTTAATCCAATCATAAGTGCATACAAACCGTAGCCGCACCGTCAACGTGAAAAAGTAAACAAAACGTAACTGGCACGCCGCTCTCCAGGTGCTGTGACACGGTTCGCCCCCCTGTGCGATGATGTTAGGACTATTCCATACGTTTCCATTAGATTATTCCCCCGCCGTGTGTTGGCCAACACTAGGCCGTGGTGCGGTGCGGCCACGGTACGGTCATGTGTGTCCCGACCTTAAATCGCTCGGATGATATCGTTAGCCAAAATTCGAACAACCGGAATACGTTTGTTGACCGGTAGTAACTATTGTTTTTATATTTTTCGTACTAGAATTATACTTTTTGCGGTTTATCTAAAAAAATAAATGTATGATATTATTCTGCACATTTTGTTTTTTTGACACGACCTTACAGCTCGTTTGGTTCTTCCACAATCGATCAAAACGTAAAACACCATAAAAGTACCCGGTTCAAATCCACGCAGGGAATTTTTTCGTGGGATTCTCATTAGAGGCCGCAACTTTGAGGTGCAAACTCGCAAAACGAGATTTTCCGTTGCGAGTGGAACGAATGAGAGCGGGAGTCGAAGCTGCAGGTCTAGGTACAAACAAATTCTACTCATACATTCCGGCACTTATTCAGCACCTTCGTGAGTACAACAATTTCCGAAATGGTTAGTTGAAACCCTGAAACATATAAACTTAATTTTGGGAATTCGTTCAACTCGCATCAGCGGTTCAGCTGCGTGGTCAAATTATTGATTTAGTCTCATTACAAGCTGGTTGGACCATTGGGTCTCTAAATAGGGGCACCGATTAACTTTTCTGTCGACTCAATGGTATTTAGAAACAGCTTACGAGTGTTTAACCCACGAGATTGCTCTTGCGTTAACACTATACTAATGTGTAATCGTAGTCCTAATCTCAACTGACGGAAAAGTTACAGACTTTAAAGGAAGAAAATTGTATTCTAAAATTCTTAAATTGCATTATAAGTAGGAGTTATAACCAAGTTTTTGTTTACGTATGTTTAATCAATTTTATATGTTGTCGTTGCTGTTTTATTGCGAATTCTTAACCTACCTATCTGGTATTGAAAATATTTTACATGTGTCCAAACTTTTCTATTTACAACACCCGCTATGTATTCAGTTAAAATAAAACCCATTGCGGATGACCTAAATATATACGTGTGTAACGTTATAAAATAAGTTATTCAATATCGAACAGAGACAGTCGAAGTTGTTCCAAAACAAACTATAAAACTAGCTCAACTTGATAACGGCTGTAGCTACAATATATTAGTTTTATATCCTTTCAACTCTCAGTGGATCGATTATACTTGGCTAACAAAAACTACGGTACGTGACATTACTAGGTTAAGCGAAGGCAGCAGGTGCTCTTCACCCCTCACTTCACCACACAGCAGATATCTCTTAATAGATTACTAGGCTAATGGAGCACATTGCGAAATCTATAGGTAGTCAACCATTAACGTAAAGTCAATGTGTTTAATAATAATTTAGGGGAGATCGCTGCGTGCTTCGTACGCAACCCAATTACTACCTCTACACCCCCTCCCCTACACACACATATATATATAGAGGTAGTATATGTTCTTTGTCCTCTATAGACGCAAAAACTATTCGACCGATTTCACTAAAAATTTCACAGTTTATGCATACTAATGCCTGGAGTGTTTATACTTTACAATTACTACAATCTATCCAGCCTTAATAAAAGCTCAGTTTTACAAAAAAACTTTCATAGTTGGTACATTAATTAAGACAACTTATTGACAGTCTTGCCATATCTATAAACGTGAATCACGAAAGCCAGTCGAAAAGTTTTGCAAGATTGATCAATATAGATCACAAAATTCAACTTAAAGAATTGCCAGATCAATCGACAGTAATAACGGAACCGACAGTGTTGACAGATTGAAAATATTGATCACGAAAATTAATTGACAGAATTGCTAGATCAATCACTAATAAACTTGAAAGCCAACTGCCAGCTGTATCAACAATACTCCCCAAAGTTAACAGTGTTGCTAGATGTACAAAAATCTATAAAAATATTCACTAAAACTAACTGGCACTATTGCCAGATTTATCAACAATAATCATGAAAGCTGACATGTTGCCAGAACTATAAAAATATTCACGAAAGCTAACTGACAGTGTTGTAAGACTTATCAATACAGATCACGAAATTTAACTTACAAAATTGCCTGATCAATCGACAGTAATAACGGAAGCTAACCGACAGTGTTGCCAGATTGACAATATTGACCAAGAAAGTTAATTGTCAGAATTTCCAGATCAATAATTAATAAACTTGAAAGCTAACTGCCAGCTATATCAACAATGCCAGATCTATAACAATCTATAAAAATATTCACGAAAGCTAACTGGCACTGTTGCCAGATTTATCATTAACAATCACGAAAGCTGACCGTTTTGCCAGAACTATAAAAATATTCACGAAATCTAACTGGCAGTATTGTCAGATACACCACAATCATCTCAGACAGTGTACCCGCGCTAAATCATATTTTGTGATACATTCTGTATTTGTATATAACATTATAATATTTTACATTCAACCGGTGGTTTTGCATACAACTAAAGGCGTGACAGATTCGTGTGTGAATTTTTGAAATGTTTAAAAAAGCTAAATCATATTCTATATCACTAATTATATCTGATGTGTGTGGAAGGAAGAAAGGGTTTCGCGAGTACAGTACGAAATATATGTGAAGAAGCGGTTGGCTGTATGCGCAGAAGCAGGGACGACCATGAGCTAACAGCGTGGAGGTCAGCGTAGCGAGTCAGTCGGTGATAGAGGTTAGTCGCGTTATATAGTGCACTGCCTTTTCTAAAAACATTGTAGTGTTTTATTATTTCTGGACTATAATCAACTTAATGAAATTGTTATACATATATTGTATATATTGTTATACATATTGCATAAATTTATTTATTGTATAATTTACTGTACATAACTTTTAAAACATAGCCGTAAAACACAGACTGGGTAGTAGTGTACTCAGCAGTCAAATCCCCACCCCGCTACACATAAAATACCTTATCCCTTCCACACTCACATCCCTATCCACGCGGCCCGCTTCTGCACATATATTTCCATCTGTATAGTCCTAGTTATCATTAAAACTTTTATTTGAAAATTATATTTAATGGCGTCCTTTGAATACAATTTGGTTCTATTCTTGGGTATTTTCTTACGGAAATTCAGAAGCAATATAAGATTAAATATAAATAAAACCTATTTCAACCCAAGTAATGTCCAAGTATTACAAGGTTGTGTCCAGAAAAATATCTAATAATCCCATTAAACATTTTCTTTTCAAAATTAAAAAATTCCCTCTTACGTTTTAGAGGGTCCGCTCCAAGCTCACAAAAGATGGCCGCATAAAAAATAAAAATAAATAAATTAAGAAGTGTAGGATATCCTGAAAACTAGCGTTCGATTAAAAATGTTTGACTTTATGTATTACTGCACTTTGTGTCTTTATGATTCGAATAACTCATGAATATAAGCAACTTTAACCTCAGTAGTCCGAACTGTAGTAATTAAAACCTTCGCTGCGTCAGTGACAGCTATACAAACTCCTAATTTATTTAAATAAGTAGAACTTTACTTTCAAATTTACAAGACTCTGATAGGCCGTTTTTTTCTTTTTCACAGCCTGCTTCCTAATCGGTTATTAGCGTGTTTCCATAGGATATATGAGCTATTTCAGTGATCCTTATGGTAAAGGACCCTTATGATCAGAAGTGGTAAATGAGAAACGATCATAGTCCCCAAACTTTTTGGGTGTCATTAAAAATGTGTATCTTATATTCTTAAATGAGCAATAATTGTATGTTTTTGCAGAATTTAATTTCGAAAACGGCTCTAAGGATTCCCTTGTAATTTGGTACATAAGTTATTTGTTACCCAAAAAGTCAGTTGGAATTATTGAAAATTACCGGAAAACTCGTTTTCTACATCTTTTTCTCAAATTAAAAAGTAAAATTTGTCCATTTAAAATACACAGCACAGCTGATGCATAATTTTTCCATTTAAAATACACAGCACAGCTGATGCATAAATGTTTTCAATGCCAGTACCATAATCAGATGTTTCCTTTAAAGTTGTGTGGTAGGCCTAATGTGTATCAGTAGTTACCATAGCAACTAATAAATATCATATAACACAGACGTTAAACAACAACAGCTTCTAAAACTTACCCTTTATAAAGTTGTGAAATGTTATAGGCCTAACCTAAAAAGTCCTATATGGTATTTACACACATTTAGGGTACCGTACGTTAAACTATAAACAAACAACAATGTTTAAATACATTTACAATATTTAAACACAAACCTAACATACTTTGCAGTTTCCATGATGTTTAATACTGTACATTGAGTATGTTTATCACTTACATACCTGATATATACTTCAAAATAATTTTTTTTTTTTTTTAATAGTCAATCGATAAAAACATATCAATTAAACATATTTATTAAAATATTTTAATAAAATAATCTTTAAAGATAATTTTATAATTTGCTTTATCGGGGATATAAAACAAAGCTAGAGTTTAGCTGATGGGATCACAACCAGATCGTAGATCGGCTTCCAGCTAGTTTATATTTATATATGTGTACGAAATTTAACGGACGCATTCTAACATTCTAAGTCCGATTTGGTCCAAATTTGGTACACTTATTGGTTGTCTTAGTTGCTCGGATAAGTCCGTTAGCAAAAAAAAAAAAAAAAAAATCAACAATCGCAAGTTTTTTTTACTAGAAGGAATTTTTTTTGAGATTTTCGTATAAGAATGAAACTGTTTAGGGTTTTATCTGAAAAAATAAATGTAGGATATAATTTTCCTCAGTTTGTTTTTTTACACGACCTTATAGCTCACTCGGTTCCCCCGTGGGGGCATCTTCTGATCCGAAGCCCAACGGCCGAGTTTAAACGCTGTGAGAAGAACACGTTTTGGGGTGTCATTGAAAATTGTGTATATATATTTGTGTTTCCACTCTAACGTCCGCATTTTAAGTCCGTTTTGGTCCAAATTTGGTACACACGTTTGTTGTATAAGTTGCACGGACGAGTTCGTTAGCCAAAAAATCCCAACAACTTGAAGTACGTTTTTTGACAGGAAGTAATTTTAAAAAAAATATTTTTCGTACAAGATTGAAACTTTTTTATATCTGAAAAATGTAGGTTATAATTTTGCACATTTTGTTTTTTTTATACGATTTTATAGCTCACTTGGTCCCCAAAATCGATCAAAACGTAAAATACATAAAAGTACCTTGTTCAAATCCCCTTGTGGGATATTTCCGTGGGGGCATTTTCTGATCCGAGACCGCAAGGTTAAGGTGCAAACTCGCAATACGAGTTTTAACGCTTCGGAACGAAGCAGCGCGTGGGTCGAAGCTGTAGGCTTAGGTACAAACAAATTCTACTAATATATTTCGAACACGCAGGCAGCTATTTAGCGTCTTCGTGAGTAGACCAATTTCACAAATTGATGGTTCTCAACCCAAAGCAGATACAGTAAATTTAATTTTGAAAATTGCGTAATCTTAAGTCAGCGGTTCAGCTGCGTGATGAAATTATTTTCACTTAAACTCCAAGTTGTCGGAGCGAAGTTGTGTGTTCGAAAATACTTCATTAGTTAAAACAGTAAAAGCTTCTTGTAAAACATTTTAACAAAGGAATGCGAAGAACTAGGTCAGAACCGTACACTTTCCTTTCACTGAATACAAAACCCCGCTCCTGCTCGAAAACTAGTAATAATTAAACTTTGCCAATTTGTTGAAGACACTCGGATTAGTAGCAACATAGAATGTTTCAATGAGCTCTCATTACCGCTTCGTAATTATTTAGGTACTAGTGGCTGAACTATAATTAATTGAAGATTGACGTAAACATAAAAATAGCAGCACCGTTCTTGGTAAAAGTAAACTCGAATACAGATTTTCACAAAAGATACCGTTATTCAAACTCGTATCAACGACAATGTTGCCATATTAAGTGATGCACGAGATATAATAATCAATCTACAGCTGTCAGTTGCAGCACGTTTGCGTAAATAAACGAATTATTTGTGTGAATCTGTGTTTTAGTTTGATTCTATCAAGTATACCAAATCACAATAATTCAAACTCATTATTTATTTTGCAGCATTGTAGAATAGAATATTTAAATAATTCCATCACCCAGCTGAATTGCTGAAGTAAGTTTAAGGAATTTCCAAAATTAAATTAATATCTTTTAGTGTTTCAACCAACGATTTGGGTCATCGGTCTACTCACGAAGGCGCTGAATAGCTGTATTGTGAACGAAATAATTATATTAGCAGAATTTTTTTCACCTAAGCCTTCACCTAACCTTTGCGAGTTTGCACATCGTCCTTGATGCCTCGCCTTATGGACTGCTTCGTTTTGCTCGCAGATTACAAACTCGAGACACGGGTCAGAAGATGCCACCGTGTTAAAATCGCCCACGTGAATTTGAACCGGGTATTTTCATGGTAGTTTACGTTTTGATCGGTTTCGGTGGAACCAAGCGAGCTCTAAGATCGTGTAAAAATACAAAATGTGCAAAATAATATCCTACATTTATTTTTTAGACTCTAAAAACTTGTCATTCTCGTATGAAAAATCTCAAAACTTAGTTACTTCCGGTCAAAAACGTGCTTCCGGTTATTGGACTTTTTGGCTAACGATCTCGTCCGATCGACGTAGACAACCAAGTGTGTACTAAATTCAGCAAAACTCGGACTTAAAATGCGTCTGCTAGAGTGCGAACACATTTAATATATAACATTTTTAATGACACCCCAAAACGTGATCTGGGTACCATGATCGGTGCTCATTTACTACTGCCGACCTTAGGGCTTACCATAATGGGTCACTGCAATATCTCATCTTTCCTATTGAAATTAGCTGAAAAAGGAATGCCACATTTCTTCCCTTATCTGTTCATGTTTTATAATTCTTGATTTTCTTTGTGATTACTGTTTATGTTATTGAATACTTGATAACTCCTAGAACTAGTAAGCCCGTGAAAAATAAAACAAAGTAAATTATATACTTTTAAAACTACCATAACTTCAATTTCCTGGACCTCACTATCAAAAAAACATCCATTCTTACAACACATGTAGAAAACCTAACCAATCAGAATAAACCATCCATTCTAAACATTTTTTTGGACTTCTAGCGTCCAGGATTGTATAATAATATTAAAATTTGTTTATCACCTTATATGGTCCGTCACAATCCTTGTTTGTTTGTTTTTATATTACCGGTGCACTTGACTTCCACAGTGAACCATGCATGGTGATCACCTTTTCTGTGTCAATGTTAAAAACTTGTATAGTTGTATAGTGTTTTTGTTTAAGTGTTTTTATAGTGTGTGTTACGCGTATTTATTTATTATGACTGCGTTTGAATATCTGACGATGACATCATAGCAATGTCGAAACCGGTAATAGAAAAACAAACAAACAAGGATTGTGACGGACCATATAAGGTAATAAACAAATTTTAATATCCATTCTAGTTCAGACCACA
>JAGFPH010011521.1:0-11067 GCA_018207615.1 Philaenus spumarius | reverse complement strand
TACTAAAACTTCAAACAAATTTAAAATGTCTACGAAAATGAAATATCGTTTTGAAGTAAATGTGTCAAGTATTTCTGTGCTGCGTTCTTAACATCTGATGGTTCTATTCATTCGCGTATTATTATTAGAAAGTTTCGTGTTAATGCTTCGTGAATACAAAGCGAGGCTCATATTTACAAATAAATAACTTTTAAATTAAATTGTGATAAAATAGGAATATTCATATTTTTCTTCTCTGAAAGAAGAACATAAATGTTATAAGCCTTATGCGAATAACCACCAGGAGTGTTGTTTAACTAAAGTTATGTAATTAGTTTAATTAACTAGTGCTTCGCTATTGCTTGATTTCAGTAGATTACATAAACGAACATAATTTAGTGAGTGCATTGAAAAACGTATTTTGAAGTACATTGGGGATAAAATAAGATTTTTATGATCAGGACAGGTAGTAGAGTGCGTATTTAACATAAGGGTATTTAATGTTAATACAAATTATTTTATTTGTTATCTATTCCATTTTAATTATATTTTAATTTTAAGGTACTCGTAGTTATCCCATTTCATTACTTTGGCTTAATAAATCGAATTGCAAATGGTTTTTATATTATTTAAGAATAATATTGAAAATTTTAGCTTTTTAGCTTGTAGGAAGTTAGTGCAATTTATTTGTATTGTACAGGGGTACAATGTTAATATTTTTGATTGTAGTGACCAGATTCTCTAAACAATCCTGGTGTAAATTGTGTAATTTTTAGTGAAATTAGTTGACTAGTTTTGAGCATAGACAAAGTAAGTGTAAAAATTATTATTTCATTTTAAGGGTAGCTAAACCATTTCATCGCTTTAACTTAAGTTATAGTTTGGTTACTGTAGCCCGTGCATCACTGAGGATGGCGACATTGTCGTTGAAACGCGTTTGAGGTTAGTAAACGTATTTATTGTGAGATTTTGTGTTCAGGTTTTATTTTATCTAAGTTACTTTCTCACAAGTCAAGCTCATTAGTTATTTATTAAGTATTTGAATTGTACATGGTTTTTTATATCACTTATGAATAATATTGGACAATTTGAGTTTTATAGCTTGTAGGAAGTTCGTTTAATTAATTTATATTTATTGTATAGGGGTAGCAACCCCATTCAACCCCTTAGACTGTAGTAAATGTAACGTCTAAACACTCCTGGCAATGATATGGATAAACTGTGAAATTTTTAGTGAAATCGGTTTACTAGTTTTTGAGTGTAAAGAGGACAAAGGAACGAAAAAAAGCATACATTTATAGATAAATATAGAGATTACGGTACCTTTTTTTTAGCGTATAAAACAATCCTTATTATTAACATAGATAACCGGTTTCGGTGACCAAGTTACCATCATCAATGTGTTGCAATTCTTTATGATTAACTTTTATGCTTGGAATATGTGAAAGAATTGCAACACCTTTTTGTTACGAGGCGATTTAGTTTCGCTGAAACCGGTGAAAATTTGTAAGTTGCAGTATTTACTCCTGAACTTTAAGCGCATATATCAATAATTTAACAATGTTGAGCCACCAATATTTTAAATAACAAAATGATTTAATTAAAAAAAAAAAAAAAAAATAAGAGAAAGGATAGGAACTAAACATAACAATGACCTCGATTGGTTAAGGAATAATGTCTGGTGATCACTCATTTTATTTTATTTATTTATATTATGTTCATTTTATTGTTTAACTATTTATAGATTTGTTAATTACTACGAATATTTATATTCACTTTATAATGATTTCATTTTTAGTTTAACTAAACCCAGTACATGCTACTAAATTCGACTTACTTTGTTAAGAAAATGGATTTTTGTCAGTTCATAACTGTATAAGATATTATTCTAGATCAGATCACATCAAATTTAAGCTTCAGCTTTAGTCGTTGCTTATTTGAATTAAAATTCAACAACTTACCAAAACTTTCGTGTAAAACATTGTCAAACTTTTTAGATCGAACGATTACATGCTCTGACACACATTTGTTGATTACATATGTTAATAAAATTCTGAAGGAGTATTCTTAGACTCTTTCCTTGAAACCCCTCGGATGTATTCTATATTAACATTAGTATAGTATCAGGTGACCTGTCTGGGAGTAGATAATTCTTGTCAATTTTCTCTAAGGACACTCCGAAATAATTTAAATAAGTCGGCGTCTATGAAACTAAAAGAATAGTTAAACTTGCATACTTCTTCAAAAGACAGAATATGAGAAAATCTAAACTAGTAAAGTTTGAGGGTGTATGGCGAAGTTCTAATGTTATCAAATCACTTTTGAAAAACACATTACTCATCAGATTTATCAAGTATTATGCCTTAATGAGACGGCTGATAGGTAAAGTACTTTCGTAAATATATCATACTTTAACCTTCGGACGATGTTTTAAGTACTATACTATTAAAACGTTTACTATTTCTCAGAAGCAATAAGATTGAACTCATCTTTACATGCATCTGTGACAGGTACTGGTATTGATGCAACATTTTATAAACAGACTTTAGGCATTAATAACTCGACAAGAGTTCAAAATAGAAAACGTGGACTAAGAAAGGGATCAACGGACGCCTTCAATTGAAAACTCACAATCCCTTACCACTCTCGCCTGAGTACAGGACCACTGGATAACCATAGCTTGTCACAGGACCAAGACGTCGAGATATCTTCGCCAAGGTTAGTGAGAAGCATTGGAGACTCTAATGCATTTCCCTTTGTCCAATTCTACTTCAAACACCATTATCAACACGCCACACCATTCAAATCAAACCCCGACGTGGCAAAAGGGTGTATCATTATCCAATCAGTTGTCGAATTTTTACTGACAAAATTTAGTTCAAATCAGCAATACAGTACTTGGTATAATTTAATAAATTACTTTTTGCAGATATGAGAAACCTATAGAAACAGTGAACGACTTGTCTTCAAGTGGATTGTTGTGGGGCGCTACCCACGATGCGTGGATATTTTCCTTGAGAGAAGCCAAAGAACCTTACCTGAAGACATTGGTCAAACGATTTCGAGCTTTGACAAAAGAACAACTTTTCGCCAA
This sequence comes from Philaenus spumarius, assembly GCA_018207615.1. Taxonomy (NCBI): domain Eukaryota; kingdom Metazoa; phylum Arthropoda; class Insecta; order Hemiptera; family Aphrophoridae; genus Philaenus; species Philaenus spumarius. Next base: position 7,994 of record JAGFPH010011521.1, on the reverse strand, counting down.
CTCGATGAAAGGAGGCTTTGCATTTTCCGTGGAGCGACTTCCCTCAGGTGATTTAGAAATAGATGGGTACTAGTTGTCGTACCCGATTTTGCATGTGTTAAAAATAAGTTAAATTTAATATTAAATCAAAAATATGAAAAGCAAATATCAAATAAATAGACAAAGTAACTAAACGTATTAAAATAGAATTTTACATTTTCTAATAACAACTTAGATTACAACTTCTGTCAAACCAGTTGAACCAATTATTTATTAATTCATTACTGTCTTTTGATAACTTGTCTTAACATAAAGCACAAACGATACATTAAAATGAATAAATTAACATAAAAAACTAAATAAATAATTTATTATAGCCTATTATAAGTATCTTTCAATTACACCACTACTGGATAGTAAAACTGTTGTGTGGAAACGTCTTAAACATGGTCTAACATTTTTAAATCTTTCGTTTTTTCTGTACGGTTGCAGAAAAACTATTAAAAATTCATAACTATACAATCTCTACCGCTTCTGATTTTTCGTCCATAAAATTTAACTGGGACGCTATTTTTTATTCTAGTATTATGATTATGAACATCTGAACATTAAAAAAATCCTTTTAATTCCTTTCCAGAAACCATTTCTTAAATGCTTATGCAGGCCATAGGCAAAACATTTTATTTTCTCAATAACATCCGACTGGTTGTTCTGTGAGATACATGACACAAGAATGTAACTTTTGCGTTTTAAAACTTGACTCTACTGTACTTCTCCCCAAAAAATACACCATATTTCAGCAGAGAATGTACATAAAACATAAACATTAAATTACAATGTTTTGGCTGACAAATCTTAATATTGTTTTAAGCAAAATGAATTGGTGAACTTTCTATTCAAAGACTCAATTTAATTGTTCATCAACATTCAAATCTAGGAAGTTTATATAGTGATTCCCGATAGCCAATGCTCTTTATTAAGTCTAGTTTGAAATCTCATACAGTTTATTTTTACTGTATTTGAAGACAATTTGCTGTGTAGAAATCATTTAACTCTTTCAAATTAGGCTGTAATTCGTTTTTTATTGAAATTTCCCCCAATCATTTGTTTGAACAGATGTATGTGTCATGTGCAAACATTATTACATAAGAATTTTTACATAACCTGGAAGATCATTAGTGTTAATTAATTATCACTATAAATAAATAATTATAATTCGATCACGCAGCTGAACCAATGACGTGAGTTGGACGAATTTACAAAATTAAGTTTATATGTTAAAGGTTCCTACCAACTATTTGGGAAATTGGTCTACTCTCGAAGGCGATGAACAGCTGCCTATGTGTACGAAATATATTAGTAGAATTTGTTTGCACCTCAGCCTCCAGCACCTGGTCACGCTCAGCTTCCTTCCGCTCGCAGCAGAAAAACTCTGCGAGTTATACCTCGACCTTGCGGGCTAGGATCATCAACTGATTCGCTTCGCGAGATGCCATACAGGCCGTTCGGCCTCGGGTCAGAAGTTACCCCCTCGGTAATATCCCCCACGTGGATTTAGGCCTACGTTTTAAATATTTTAAGTTTTGATCGATTTTGGGGGAATCAGGTGGCTATAAAGTCGTGTAAATACACAAAATGTACAGAATAATATCTTATATTTATTTTGTTAGATAAACCCTAAAAACAAAACAAGATTAATATTATTTAATATTAATATTAAACAATATTAATATTTTTTAATATTTAGTACGAAAAATATTAAAAAATGTTACTTCCAGTCAAAAAACAAGCTTCCAGTTGTTGGATTTTGTTTGGCTAACGAACTCGTCCGAGCGACTTACAAAACAAACGTGCGTACCAAATTTGGACCACATTGGATGTAAAATACAACCCTTAGAGTGCGAACACATCTATATATATATAATTTGTAACGGCACCCAAAACGTGTTCTGTGGTCAATGATCATTGCTCATCGTTGGAGCCACTATTCCTGCTGTAAGAAGACGTGTTTCTAGATGTTTCTAATCGCTATTGCAAGTGTCCTAGATGCCATTTTGTAGATCTTTTCATCGCCTATTTTTTTTTAGTTTACAGTGTTGGTTTATCTTTAACTGTTATTATGTTATTTTTAACAACTGTTACAAAAGGCTGTACACAATGTATTCATTTTTAAACCACTGCTCATCCTCATTTCGAGAAATCCTTTTAAAGCTGCAAGTTTCCCGGCGCGAATACTTAATACTTTAGTACAAGTTTAGTACTAAAAGTATTTTTTTTTAGTAAAATCAGAACAAAAGACCAACAAAAAATTCCTCTTTCATTATGGATACGTTTTAAAACATCTAAGATAATTTTGAGTTATTTTGGAATTGGATGTAAAATTCTTAATTACTTCTTGAAAATGGTGTTTGAAAGACTAAGTTAAAAACAGCACATCACATTATTCAAACATAACTATTACATCAGTTTGATAAGAACCTTACAGAGAACCGTGGACAAAATTTAACATTTGTATGTGCCAAATGTTTGATTAGATGCTCCCCAAAACGCTCCTTGTATTTATTATAAAAAACGGCATATATGTATTGACTTTCAGCTTTTGAGTACTAGAAATGTGTACAAACAGTGCAGTTGAAACTTGAATTTATAAATCACTTTAGAGTGGCTTAACTATTAAAACAATTTCAGTCCTTGTTCTACTGAAGCACACAATTGTAAAAGTATCTGTATTCAAGCATATTGCTGAAAGCTAGTGATGTTGTCGATGTTATATTTACCCCGACTTAATTTATTGATTTTGATATGTAAATTATTTAAAGCGATCATTTATGTTTTAATTCAAATGAATAATACAGTGTCATTAAAAAAGAAATGGCTGTTATAAAAGTATAACCATTGTTAAGTAATCAACTGCATTCAACAACAATGAAAGCGTTTAGTCTGAAATTTTGTTTATCAAGTGTCCCATGATAACATTGCTGTTATCATTGTTATTTTAATTGATATGACGGACATTTGGAAACTTGTAAGTTTTCAGTTATGTTAAAAAAATACCTCTGAATTTCAACAAATATAAAATGGCGGAGTTAAAAAAAATCACCAGTTATTTACTTGTTAACAAGAAAGTGTGTAAGTTTTATTCTAACTGATGTCCACGAATAGTTATTCAGTGAACGCAACAATAAAAAAAAGACACAAGGGTTTTTGAAAAATTGCTCTGGATCGACAATAGTCCCTCTTCAATCAGCTCCAAATATCTGTTGGTAATAAACCTTTTCTTTATGTACTACATACAAATAAAACACACAGTCAAATCTGGGTGAAGGAGACCAGTTCATGAAGTTGCTGCCACGACCTATTCAAAGGTTGGATCTAAAAATACTTTTACTACGTTAGCTTAAGGGTCGGCTCTAGTAAAACAGAAAGCAACCTGCGACTCCCTGTAGCGGCGGTAGTTACGCGGACATTGCTCATCCTAAATCCATTTAAAACCTGCAATTATTCAAATAGCGTTTTTTAAAAAATACCAAACTCTTGGGGACAAAATTCTTCATCCGAATGGCTTAGTAATTTTTCGCCATAATTAATAGTTACAACGTAAAAAATATTTAAAATCACCCCATAGCGGCGGTAGGTTACACGGACATTGCTCAGCCTAAATCCATTTAAAACCCGCAATTGTTCAAATAGCGTTTTAAAAAAAAATACCAAAATCTTGTGGACGAAATTCTTTAGGCGAATGGCTTGGTAGTTTTTCGCTATAATTAATAGTTACAACGTAAACAAATATTAAAAATCAATGTTTTAAATTGTTAATAAATACTAAATAAAATATTTTTCTTAATTTTTAAAAAGCCATTTGCATGCATATTGACCATAGCTTTAAAATGACATATCGTTTATAATTTTCCGATTAAAAATAAAGGAAAAATTTGAATTTGAATTTAACATTCAACATGGCCGACAGCTAGAGCCGACCCTTAATATGGAGGAATATCTTGCTGCAAAAGAGCGTGCCTCATCTCTGGATGAGTAAGATGAGGAGCTACTTGATCAGACAATGTTGATGCACATCACCAGCCATTATCTGAGTTGTTACTTAATGAACAAAGCACCAATAAAAACAAAACATTCCTAGGACAAAACACCATCATGGGCGACAGCAGAGCAAACTTTATTTTAAAGTCATATTTATGTATAATAAAGACATTTTGTTGTTGTTAAACATAAAGAGATGTAAGAAAGTATTTCTTGGACATAAATTTGTTGTGTAGGTACCGAATGGGGTTTACATCTAGCATTTGTTATAACATTTTGTAGTTTGTAGAGTTTGTGTACCTTTTAAGCTAAAACTATTTTTTTCTAATATTATGCATTTAATTTGTATAATTCTGTGAAGATCTTGAAGTGGCTAACTTAACCTAAAATTTATCTGATATTTGTAGGTTATTTTGCAGTAGGAAATTATATAACGGATAAATCTGTCAGGAATTTATTGTTAATGAAAGAAGACATTTATTGGGAAAGATGCATCATAGTTGTCCGTAAAGGTACGGTAAAAAAACAAAATAAATTTAGTTGTTAATTTATTTTGTTAAGTTCACATATATTTAATTATTACTTAAGTTTTAAGTCCTACAATATTTATCTTAACTAAGCTAATATAATTATTTTAAAGCTATATTTCATTTCATATGATAACATAACCTGTAAACGGTTAAAGATTGAGGATCCAAAAACGTGTAAGACATCCATATAATGCTTATAAAAGAAAACTGCTCTAAACTACAGTTCAAAGGAATTCACGTGGACGAAAAACTGACGATTTGCATGAACTGAACTAATAATCGGTTGAGGCATCATTTCTGGTTAAACATTATTCAAAACTGTATAAACTGTATGAGTAGTTGCACTAGAAACTGAGCTCTTTCATATCATAAAAGATGGTTTAGACACAGTTATTTATTTTAAATGGCGGAATATATTTATTTACTGTCAAGTCTTGTGCTTTAAAGCACAACGGAAGAGAAACTTCTTTAGGCGCGGTAGGGCAAATTCTCCAACTTCAACAGGCAGTTGAAAGGAAAGAGTAGGAGAATCTTTCTACTCTCTCCGTTGGATACTTCAAAGACAGTCTAGAGCTAGAGTCTACTAGAATGCGTTGCGTGCAATGGTGTTAATACATAGCATAGGTAACCAGTAAACTCTTCCGTATTTGTACATTGACTGAATACGTTTGAATATTTATTTAATTTTTGTTGACGTGTTAAAGATAATGGACGAAATCGGCTGTTAATGTTTAAATTGTTGTTTATTGTTTTCAGTTCTTTTTTTGCAAATATATTATGTTTCATTTGCTGAGGTGTTTCAGTTGCTCGACAATGCAAATTTATTGCTGAGAAAAAAAAAGAGAAAGCCCTTCGAACTAGTGTAAAGATTGTTAAAATATAGATTGATCGGTGTTGCTATTAGACATACACCTACTGAAGTGATATTACTCCTTAAGCCTAGTACTCACTGGGATTCTTTGTTCGGACTCTTTGTCGCGGAGCTGCGTCTCGGATTCATTTTCCTAAATCCGGGACGCTTCGCGACAAAGAATCTTGCATCTCGTATGTTGGTTTTAGTATTTTTCGAATTTCATCCGAAATGGGATTCTTTACACAATGTCGCGCAACATTGAGTCAGTGCGGACGTGAATCACAGAGTGGACTTCTCTCGAGTGGTTTAATTTTTTCTCTCTGTTTTCGTTCGATAAAATGTAGACAACTGATTCTACGATACAATTAACTGATTTACGATGTTTGTGGGCATTCTCTTCGAATAAATACAAAGATAGAAAGAAAAAAGCAGAAGCTGTGGCTGAGTTAGCACAAAAATATGAAGTGATGACAACAAGTGAGGGTACCCTAAAATTCGTCTCTTTTTCAAAATGTGTGGTCCTACCATTTCCAGAAGATTTTTAAAGTCAACTGGACTCATCCGAACAAAGTTTCAGAATCCCATTCCGTCCTCTAATCTCAATGTGTCAAGAAGATCGTGCCAGTACTTATTTCAATCCTTGAATATTCCAAGAATTTTTGTTAGCCCTTTTTTTACTCCGTAGAGCTAGATTAAGGGCTATTGCAATCCCCGAGAATGCGACCTCGTTCACAACATGGCTCAGAATCAAACTAGATGCGTACACGATTTCTAGAGTGACAATGTTACGGGGCAAAGAGTCTGCAACATGAATCCGGAGCGTCTACGACAAACAATCCGAACAAAGAATCCCAGTGCGTACTAGGATTTAGATAATATTGTACTGCTAGGTAGGCGGTTAGACTAACGGCTGTAGTATTTATATTTAATTCCCTATTTAAATACAGTATTTAGAAATATAGCTTCCCCTTAGTTATCTGAATAACTGAATTGATTGCAGTTAAAGGAACTTCAATCTCCAAACGGCGGAAAATTGAGAAAAAGCCATTCCTATATCTCTGTATTTACTAAAGCAATAAACGCGAAATATAGTAGTGATGTTTCTATTGTTGTTGTAGGAAAGGCCGAAATGAGAATTTTATCAAAATTACAGAACATTGTAAACCCTTTGTGGAAAAAGCCATCACTGTATCTCAATATCGGGAAAAGCTTATGCTATATTTTTGTTGTTGCTAAAGCTAGAAACGTTCAATTCGGTAGTGTGGTGAGACAGCCAGTAACAACATAATATACAACACCAGGTTTTAAATACCTCATCTTCCTCGTCACAGCCTTCTAAGAAATAAACTTGAACGGATATTTAAAACGTAAACGACAATGTGTGTTGGAGAATTTGAATTAAGTTCATTAAAACGAAATGACTAAATAGTAGACACTACGGTGTAGTGATAGCATTACTTCTTCAAATCGGTGTGATTAAACCGATAACACTCCAACACGCTTTAGTTATAACTAGCCTACTTTAAGTTAAATGGCATCGTAACACCATATCAATTGTTAGGTCTGCATACAAAATTACTGTCTATTTCGTTACTGGTAATTTCACTATTTTGCAGGCTCTCCGTACATCAACAGTTTCAATAAATTAATCCACCGCCTTTTAGATTCGGGGATTCTACTACATTGGGAAGGAGAAGTTGCAAGGAGGTTTCTACCTTCACAGATTCAGTCCGCAGTGGCCGACAGCAGTGTGATGTCGTCCGCTAGCCATGAACCGACTACAATACAGATAACTCATGTTCAAGGAGCTTTTATCTTACTCATTTTAGGTTTAAGTTTCGCGTTTATTGTATTTTCAGCAGAACTATATTCAAAAAGGATGAAATATATTAAAGACAGGCTTTGTGGAAGGCTTTAAACTTTACTAGTAAACATGCTAGTAATTTTTCCAATACCGGAACGCTGCCGGAAGTGACGCAAAAGGGAGTCTGGAAAGTTTTTAAAATGTTAACTTCTAAAAGCCCTACTTTATGTATCTTTGGTGAGTTTAAGGGTGCAGATAATATACTTACTTTATGAGAAAAGTACACATGTATAATATGTAATTATTTTTGTAATATAGCACATAGACAATTTTAGAGACACATACTATTTTAAGCAAAAATTTGACAAAATGTCTTTTATTTAGTCAGTAGCTTTTATCAGAAATTTAAATCCTCGGTAAAAAACTGTAAACCTAAACACATTTTATGTATATGAAGAAATGAATTAAACACAAGCAAGCTTTTCACGAGAACACAACACAGACGCTTATTAGTGAATTATTGTAACGACACTCAAAAGTCACAACACTAAACAGCATCACAATGTCAACGTCAAAGGGACCAGCCACTTTTAGTTTTTGACAGTTAGCGAGAGGTAACATGTACCAGGCAACCTGTTAAATCCCCGTGCGGCCGGTAGCCGGTAGTTCAGGTACCTATGTTTAAATATTTTCCTCTTTTGGGGCGCCTTTCGACCTTGTATTTGTGATGGCGTTTGTCAGTGTACAGCCATTGTTTGTATGTATTCCGTGTTGTGCTCTCATTTGTGAC
>JAGFPH010011520.1:21465-34177 GCA_018207615.1 Philaenus spumarius | reverse complement strand
AATCAGATCTAAGTTTTGATACACCCTTTCGAATGACATGTCGTAGAATTCAATCGGTTGATTCGTTTTTGAGAAACTGTACGACAAAAATTTATTTACACACATACATCCACACACACACACACACACACACACACACACACACCCACACACGGTCGGACACCTCGGCGGGAATAGTCAGAATGGCTTCCTGGGACCTCAAAACGTGGAGATTTAATGAAAACTCGACTTTCGAAAATCGGACCGAAATCAATAACTTCCCTTTATTGGTAGCGGGAAGTTAAAAATCTGAATGAGCTAAGTCCTACATTTGGTAATGGTGAAAAGAATTTTAGTTACAGGTAATAAAAGTCAGGAATGTTCTGAAAACATTTTAATAATCATTTCAAATGAAATAGAATGAATTAAATACTTCCCTCTTGATACTATTACACGAACTTAATAGAAATAAAAATATTGATATCACATTCATGTCAGTATGTCCTCGAAAAAGGGTCTATTCTCCTTAGAAATGTACGAGAGCATCTTCCTGATGTCAGATTTTTTGCTTCGGATATTTTTTCAACATTGGTTGGTGCAGTCAAATAAACTTATCTGATGTCTTCCATTGTTGCGGGAGGTTTCTTCCTCAGCACATTGCGTTCTTGCCACGATTCAAGTTCACTGAATGTCTTTTTTGTCTGGACTATACCCGGCTGTTCTCGGTCAATCTTGATATATTATAACTTATGATATATATATAACTTGTTATATATTCAATTTAGTAGTATTAATAGTAGATACAGCAGCAGAAACAAAATCCAAGAATTTATCACCCATGTCTAAAACTTTGAATGGAATCTCATGTTATACAATATTTTACTTCCTCTACACTTTCCACCAGAAGAAACTTCCATCTTTTCTCTATTATTACAAAATTTCTAGCGGCCGGTGAAAAACTGTGTCCCACCACCAAAAGCTTGTGCTGTATGGTATCTACAATGTCATTAACTCCTAATATAAGTACAAAAAATATAACTTGCAGAAGGTAAACAACAACAAATAGGTGTATCCACAATGCTGTTTATAACCACGCTTACAATTAATTAATGTGTAGTGGCGTAACGGCAGCTCTCCAGCAGGGTATTGTTGTTATCAGTGTTGCCAATGCCAGGAAAATATCCATACAACTTACTTGATCTTACATCACTGTTACTTTCGGATTCTTTATTTATTTTTTATTTTTTGTATTTTTTATTATAATTGTATTTTGTATATTTTTCCGGTGTAGTGGTTAAGGAAAGCTTTAAAATGATGCCTCATTCAAGTAATTTGATGATGTATTAAGGAAGTTATGGCGTACCGAAAAAAATGGCCTTGGGAAATAATTATATGTATATGCACTAACAACTTAAGAAACGCTGATATAATATTCTAGTCATTGTTCCTACGGGTACATACCTGTTAATATACCTGGCTTAATATCTGTTAATTTTTAAGCCAAGTTGATCGTAATCAGTACAATACTTCTTAAGTTTGAACTAGATGTGTCTACAAGTCTCACAAAAAATGCACAAATATCTGACGGGTTTAAAGGACGCTCATTGCATCCGTTGTTTTTTTTTTATTTATTAAAATCGTTTCATTTCTTTTCGAACTATATCTACACTGCTGCTCAAAATTTAAACATCTAGATATTACATTATTTACGAAACTATTTTCAATAGTGGTAAAGCTGGTTCAAAGCTATTTGTGTAGCAATATTAATACCATTAAAACCATGATCTCATTATATATATGTAATTTTTTTTAACTGGAGGTGAAACCGACTTACACGTATAGCCATTATTTAAAATTTACTGAAACTGCTTGTTTCACATTATAACTATTTATTTCACTGATTTTTTTCTAAAATATCTTGCAAAAACCACTTAAAATGTTTTCAAAAGCACATTGCATTAAAATAAAGTACCTGGGCGACCGAGCATTACTCGGTATTTTTTTTTTATTGTTTTTTTAGGAAAATGTATGTAAATACAAATCGCATACTGAATAAATATGAATATTTTTAGAACTTACGTACATATGAACTGTTTATTCTATACTCTAATACGAAATACAAATACTTCAACAGATGTCGTTCTCCACAAAAACCTATATTAAAGGTTAGAAATTAAAAAATTGTTTTAGGCTTGAAATCAGCTGATAATGGAAATAATACAGAAAACAGGTGATTACTGGTATTATAGTCAATAAACATATGTAATGATTTTAAACTCCATAAGCCCAATGTTAAAAATTTTCAATTTTCAAATGAGTTGTTTAGAAAAATAGGAATTTTCCTGAGGTAGTGGTTTTCACCAATCGATTTTTTAGACCCAAAAGCCTCTATTTCCAAACTTTCAGCAAAATCCTTCCGCTGGATCTCGAAATTGCTTGTAAAACAAACAGACATTGCTCGTATTAGAGTAAAGGATATTTGTAACTTATGGTATGACAACATATAAAAAAATATACATAAAAACCAATAACCTTTCGTAAAGATAAAAATATAGCTACAAATGACGATTACTGAAGCCCAAGTGTTCAAAATATTTTCTAAAACACCTTAATATGATTATCATTAACTGTGAAAGAGTATTTGAAATTTATAGTAGTATTTGGCATATTTAAAATTTGTATTTAACTATCAATAAACTCAACATTCTAATGAAAGAAGAATCGAAAATCAATCATAATATATGATCAATTATTTTACTTAAATAAAGTTCAAACATTTGAAAATTATACATGTATTGAGAAAAAGTTAGATAGAAATAAGGATTTTTGGCCCAAATGGTCCAAATAATTTCTTAAACAACTTAAAATGCTTGTTATGTATAGTTTATACATTCATATACAAATTTGTAACTTGCAGTACGATAACATTCTGAAAATTTCATTTATATAAATATCTAGAAATATGAAATTGTATAGACAAACACGAAGTTTTGGTCTAAAATGACTATTTTATTAAATTGTCAATAAATAGTAGTAAATATTTGATGATTTATTCTACCTTAAAAAATGGTCCAACAATTTATAAGAACATAAACGCCATATTTTGACTGTAAAAATACTTTAAAATACTGTGATTTTTTTAAATAAATAGCGCAAAAAATAGCCGACATCTCTGGTTTGAACATTTTATATTATGTCCAATATTGCTCAATCGCTCGCTGTTTAAGTGCTTGACGGCGGATTTCATTTTGATATTATAGAACCTAAATAACCACAACTGCTAAAGAAACATTAAAATCTATACATTTTCTAATTGTTAAAGGTGTTACTGCACGACTTCGTTGCTCATGCGCGTGTAGATGTCAGTCCCTTAAGGGCCTGCAGTAGTGGCGGCCATCTTGGATTTGTATCCCATAAGAGCAATGTTAAATTTCAAACCATTTATTTCGTTTATTTTTTGTCATAAAATTGTTCGCAAGGTCTCATTTTAAGCACAGTCACAATACGCATCCGTCTTGCAATTTACATTTTTTTAAATGCTTTTGATTACTTATGTACTTGACATTTTGTAAGTACGAAGTTTGAATTTTTTTCCTAACAGAATAAAAAATTAATAATGAAAAATAATTTGCAAGCCGGATCCGAAATTTTATAAAGAATATTCAGTTTTTTTTTCCAACACTCAATTACAAAAGATAGACTTATAAAATGGTTTGAAATGAGGCAATGTCAAAGCGTTCAGCTGCAAGAAATTGCACTGTTTAGATAGGGATACAGAGAAGCGGTTGCGTTTCCGGTTGCTTTCTCGTTTACTGGAGCAGACCCCCTTAATCTACAACCAAAAATCTACCGATTCCAAAATATTTACTGATTAAAGTATTTTTCTAAAAATGACAATTTGACTGGATTAATTTTTTCCTCTGTGGACTTTTTCGTAGATCATTTTATTTCTACTTAACAATCATCAACTTTTCAACCGTATTTTGAGTTTTGTTCTAACTATTGTGGTATGTAGTGATAGCACTGTTTTAAGAGTTGGTTGAATCAAACTGTGAAATAGAATCAGATGTATTTTCATTGAATGAAAATATAAGAATATCCTTTGACTTAGACGCTAACCCTGGGAGCTAAAGTAGTAAAATTATCCAAAAGTGACCACTGTTCCATAACACATTGAATTTAGAGTTACTGCGAAACACCATTGACTTATAGCGTAAACGCATAACATTCTTAAAAAGTTTATTAACATTGGAACCTGTTGACTAATCCATAGCGAAACTTGTCTAAACTTTTACAATTTCAAACTTACAAAATACCTGTAATGCATCAGTTACACCATTGTATTTGGATAACCTAATAGAACTCCGATTCAATGCAATATTTCGTTCCACTGGAAATTCGACGATAGTGGCGCTATCTATTGGGAAACGTCGGAAGCTATGTGAAACACTAATGCTACCAATGATTTCTCCCTCGCGGCGCGATCGTGCACTATTTTCCCGACAACCTAATTTTCGCCACACTGCTGCCGTATGGATGCAAGATCTATATATTATTCATGATCTATGGTTACACAACTGACATTTCGAAGTAGGTTGAATATTTGATTTTAACAATATCCAATAAGCTAAGAAATTTTGTTTTTGATTAAACATTTTTACATGCAGTATGATTTTTTATAACGGACAATAATACTGTCAAAATAGTATGTTGTATTTGTTTATATTTTTCCTTTTGGCGCCTGGCCCAAAAGCTTTTAACCTGGTAGTTTCTTAGATGTTCAGTCAACTTTATAAAAATCTTCACGAAATCTTCGAACATCTCTTGCATTTTGAACAAGTTAAATTTTTTTCAGAACACCATAAATTCAGACACCTGCTGAAATGAAATCATTTATGCTTTCAGAGGTCAACTTGATGAGGAAGAATGTGCTGGAACATAGTTCAACCACGCAAACAGCCGATGTTTCGGGGAAACTGATCCGCATGATTTTTGGGGATAGGCTCATTTAAAAAAAAATTGTGACGTAAAAAGTCAACACTCCTAAAGATATGATGTTATTTTTTTTGCGTACCAAAACAATAGTTGAACTCTGGTGAATTTCAAAGTAACAAAGTTGAATGTATGTTAATCGAATCACGACTTTGCTGTTTCTAATTATGTACAGCTGTGAATGATGATTTTTGAACATGTACTGTAAATACATAAATGCAAGTTATATTGTTTCATATATTTCATCTAAAATATAACGTACTACTGTTTGAGTACAGTTGAATAAGGAATATACCTTGTAAACGAAAAAATTCAAGTACATGCTTTCAGAAACATTATGCTACTAGATAGTTAAACTCAAAGGTTCGAGCATTTGGTTTCTAATAAACTATCGGATAATTCAAAACTTAAAAATATTCGGGAACCCATTATTAGTAGACATCCCGCCCCTTTGGCCCCAACATGGGCTCTTACGGGACTATGTTTTTTGCACCGAGTTGCGACAGATAACGACGTCATCTTGTTTTTGATATCGTAATATGCACCGATTTCCGACTTCTGGGTTTTTGCAACGAGTTGTCAAAAACAAGATGGCGTCGTCATCTGTCCCAACTCGGTGTACAAACCCTCAGAGTCGGAAGTCGGTGCATATTACGTCATCAAAAATAAGATGGCGTCGTCACAACTCAAAACAAAAACCCAGGAGTCGGAAGTCAGTGCATATTACGTCATCAAAAACAAAATGGCGTAGTCATCTGTTGCAACTCGGTGCAAAAAACATAGACCCGTAAGAGCCCATGTTGGGGCCAAAGGGGCGGGATGTCTACTATTATTTGTGATAAGTAACGCCATCTTGCCCAATTGCAAATCGCATATGATTGGCGCAATGATTATAGTGGGAATAGGAGCACCATTTTTCACTTCATTGTTAGTTCGTATTTAAAGGTCAATATACGTATTTTTTTAAAATTTTAATAAATTTATATTTGTTTCGTAATCTTGGTAGCAGCACGATTTTAAAAAGAGAACAGACCATTATACTAATCTTCCGTCTTTAGGTGCACATGAAACATACGGTTCAACTAATGGAGCGTTGTCCTTAGTCCTATTACATCCTTAAGTAAATAGATAAACCATTGTTTACAACATACCTTTAACGGGCCAAACAGAATATAAACTAGCTGCATTTAATTGGCGCGGTAAGAGTAGAACGTGGTTAGGTCAGTATGGTTGTAAACTTAAAAGTTTACGTGATTCCATTCCTGCGACATGAGATGACCTTTTAGATCCGTTCGGTAGTTGTAATAACAGGTAATGTTACTCCACTGTGTATTTTATGTTCGATTTGTATGTCGTTTCCTCATATAGCGAAACAATGTGATAGTTTATATAGGTTTTACTAGTCTTATCTTTATTACAGATTTCTTTATATACATTTTTACACGCTGTGAAATAAAACCAATGATTGTTTTATAAATTCTATAAATATGAGGGTAAGTAGATTTATACAATTTGAATATTTTTTTTTTTTTAATTAAACACTCTAATAAGTAAATATAAAACCGCGTAGGACCGGCCAAACATGTTGGGTGGACAGTGTTCGCAGATATTTTGCCATACATCGTGATGTACGCCGAACATTGTTTGGTGTCGGTTTGGTGTGGACGAATTCTCAAACATTACTAAGCATTGTGGTGGGGGAATGGCGGGAACCCGTTGTTGGCTGTAAAAGTTCGCCCGTAGTGTTGTTTCTTCATTGGTAAAAGGGCTTTACGGAGAAAACTGAGAGAGGGACAGAAGTTTTTAAAAAAAGTGAAAATTGAAAAAGGAATCTTTTTTGTAAGGTATGCAAGAACAGGTGGAAGTCAGAGCAAGCAAGCAGAGCTGTCCTTCCACAGCCACCAGGACAGAGTAAAGGTAAGGGCACATTTTGTGGCTATTAAAGGGATAATTCTTTTATGTAAATTCTGGGTTGGAATCAGAATTCTTGTGGATGGCTGTTTTGAGAGATTTATATATTTGCACTCAGTTTTTCCCGTCGCGTCGTGGAAAGCATAAGATTTAGACTAAAGTTTATTGTAGTTATCACACAGTGTAAAATAAAACGTATCTTTCGAATAGAATAGATGTTCATGTGTAATTTTATGTAGCCCTCTCACTAACATAGAGTAAAGCAATTAATCCTTTCGTAATAATATCGTACATGCAAGGACAATTTAAACTTTAAGAATATATATACAAATAACACAGTATTATCAACAAACACAAAATATTAATTGGAACTGTTATAAACATTAATAAAACTAAAAGATAAATCGTGTTTGAAAATTATAACTTACAAGTCAAATCAGGTAAAACAACAATCCAAAAGCTATTCACATAATTCGATTACACCAAGAGAAAGAGGCTATATTTTGAGTGAATATTATCTCTCAGGGCCGGCAAGAATCGCTAGTATAAGGGCTCAGCCACTTCCTCTCGATACGTATACTGCCAGCCGGTTCTACGCTGTGACGTCACAGGGTTGTTACTTTCGCCGCACTGCCATACAACCACCACTGCTTTGCATTAGTCGGCAGCATGTATTTAGTACTTAATGACCCCCATGATACTATTCTACCCATAGTGGCACTCTCTTTGATATTATACGCTTTCAACAATCAATAAATAATACTTTAATTAAATACTAATGCACTTAGACAAGGTAAAATGAGCGAAAACGCAACAAATCAGTTACAGATATGTTTACTTTACTAATATGCGGGTTGTTTTTATCCAAGGAGGCTAATCGGTCATCTTTTAATGTTATTTAAGTTTGCATAAAAATTGTCTAGGTTTCTATCAAATTTTGGTTTAGCATTTTATATGTTGGGCCTACTTATATGTAGCCTACACAGGGTGAACTAAAAGTCTGGAGACACCCTTGACACTTTTGAGAGAGAAGTGGAAAAAATCAAACTCAGGTAATGTCTAATAGGTACAAAGATGTACTTTTTTTACGCATAAGACAACGTTGTTACCATTTCCAAAATGGAAAATTTTGGGGGGCAGCTCAAAAATCTTAAATGAAAACCCCTGCCTTGTGACCCCTCATTTTAAAGGTATATTGATTCAAGAATGTAAATTACTAAAATTAAAGGTCTCTATTTAATTCCTATCTGAAGTTACAGTTAAAGACGAGAATGATTCAAGTCCTTCTAACTATTTAGTGAGTGATCGGTGAAGAGCCAAATCCTAGGAATGTTTATTAGATATTAGTATGAATTTTTATATATGGATAAACTTTGCCAACGTTTCAAAAATTGGAAATATTGAGGGTAGCTCAAAATTTTTACACGCAAACCTCTGTCACGTGACCATTTATTTTAAAGGTACTAACCAAAATAAAACTAACAGTGAAAATTTGAGGTCTCTATCTCAACCCTACTACAAATTTAAAATGAATGGTCACATGACAGGGGATTGTGAAAAAAAATTTGAGCTGCCCCCAAAATTTCCCATTTTCTAAATGATAACAATGTTGTCTTATGCGTAAAAAAGTACATCTTTGTAACTAGTAAACATTACCTGAGTTCGTTTTTCCCCAATTACTCACTCAAAAATTACAGGGGTGTCTCCAGACTTTTAGTAATACGTAATTGTAAAACATATTTCTGTAGGCTTGCACTAAACTTTGATTTTGAGAATTGTGCAACTATTTCAATGTTTACATGAAATAATTGTTTTAAATACAGTATTAATAAATCAATAACATAAATTCTTTTTGATAGTTAAATCAAAATGTTTCTCGGGTGCAGGTGTATAGTATAGTAATTTAGTAAATTAATATACTTGGGCCCCAGAACTTACTTCCAGAACAAAGTGAAATGGCCACCAGTTCCGAGGTTAATCTTGCAGGTATTAATATATGAAATTTGGCTACAAATTAGTCACTGTATTTTAAAATTTATATTTCTATCACTTAAAAACTTCGTGAAAATTAAGATTTACTCAATGAAATTTGATCAATCAGCTACATTGCTAATTCATAATAATTATGTTTATAACATCCAATTCTAAAACAAATTTTGCCAGGGTCGGCAAGAGTTTAAAAAATTGTGTTGAATTTCTTAAGGAGTTTTAGTTAACTTAAAATTGTAATGCAGACTGTTCTACGTTCTTTTAGCTCATTGTAAAAATCTATGTTATATTTGATTTCCATATGTAATATTAGTAGTTCTTTAACTATTGTCACCTAAAAATGGATTCAGTAGCTTTGTTTGAAATCTCTTTTTTTGCCTAAAACTAACACTATAAATAAAAAATATTAAACAATTACAATTTAAAATTCAGCACCTATTACAAACTGGTGGGAATTCATTAGGAAAAGCCAAGGCTGCACTAGTTGATAAGCGCAGTTTACAACCATATCACGTGGTCAACGTCCCCTCCCCTCACCGGAATCGGTGGCGTTAGCGAAACTTCAAAGGAGTGGCTGAGCCCTTCTACTATTCTCGCCGGCCCTGTTATCTCTGTTCATAAGGACCTTCACCACAAGAGTAGACCTATATCAAAGCTATTCTTTAGTGGGCTTTGATTATACTCCTATTTCTGTCATATTTCAATTTCCTTGTTCTAATCATCAGTGAGGTTGTCAAGCTTTAGCAATGAAATACATTTTTACTGATGATAAAGTGACATAGACGAGACATATTTGCTAATGTCAGTTGTGAGAAACGCAGCAGGAACAATACTTGCGTAAGACCACGTTGACAGGACGGACTAGATATGTCTGTCACTGCATTCTACTTGTTGAACGTCTCAACAATGGAGGAAAACACAAATCCTGCTGCATATTTCCTCATCATACAAAATTTCCAAGAGGGGACATTCTCAGTAAAATATAAGCGAATTAAGTGTTGTAATTTTCGCAGTGTGTTGCTTAAAAGTTTATCGTATTTGCTTATAAACAATATTTGATTTATCTAAATTATTTAAGGGTTTAATTGGTTTTTACTTTCTCCACCCTATACGTAGTATATGGAGAAAGTATTGTTTTCGTCCAAATTTTCGAATTTGAATTTTTAGTGAAACTATCTGTTTTGGTGCTCCCTGAACCCCCAAAAAATGTTTAGTGGAATTATCTGTGTTGGAGCTCCCTGAACCCAAAAATATTTTTAGTGGAATTATTTGTTTTGGTGCTCCCTGAGCCGAAAAAAGTGGTTTTTGGTGATGTCTGTCCGTGTGTCTGTGTGTCTGTAAGGATGTGTACAGACCTGGAGACCATACCAACGGTCCGATTTTGATGAAATTTGATATGTAGGTGTAGTTCTGGAATATCTCCAGGAGTTTTTTAAATTTATTCAAAATTTTGATTTTTAAGGGGTTTTACCCCCCAAAAATGGCCAAAAAACGAGAAAAATCTAAATTTCTCAAAAATGGGTCTAACGATTTTAATAAAATTTGGCTTATTTGTAGCCCTTAATGTACCCTACCATATGCAAAAAACCGCATCTTTCTAAAAATTCTCGTTTAGGTAATAATAATAGTAATAACAGATTTTTTTTGGTTTTTGCAAAAAATTTCAAAACCTTTTTTCGTGCATCTATATAACTAGGCCTAATTGACATGATTGGTGCAAATTTGTTCGAAATCGATCGAATAGTTTAAATAATAATATAACATGGATGTGTGTTACATGCATCTAATATTTTCCATGGTAACATGTTTTAGCAAAATGTCATTAGTTTTTAAATTCGACTTACGGTTAAGCCACAAACTGGCTGGAAAAAAGCTTACACTGAGAGAAACGGTGCGGCCGCCATTTTTATTTTATTTAAGGGGTTCAAAATGAAAAATGGAAAAAACCTTATATATACATGGCTCGGCCTAGGAATAAGGAACATTCATGCAATAAAAATCATCAAAATCGGTCAAGGCGTTTGGCCGTAATCGTGAGACAGACACACAGACGAAATGCCAAACGGTCGAGTTAAAACGGAGACCACGTTTCGCTCGGTCAATAAACCATTTACTAGAGAAATAAAACACCAAAAATTCTAGAGTTTCTCTAGAAAATTGTTGTACGTATACCATAAGAAATAAATGTGTCGAATTTCGGCTCTCCAACTTCAAGGGAAGTATAACAATTAATATTTATTGATTTGCGCTTGCCAACTTATTTTTCATATATTAGAACAGAAAATAATCAAAAAGCAATAAATAGTATTTACTGTGTTTTTTTGGGAATGTTATCCTATACATTCAACAAAAATAATCTAAATACAAGAGCTTAAGTTTTTTATGTGTCACACAAGAAATTAATGTGCCGAATTACATGTTTGTTGTCCCATGCGTATTAAATTTGTATTGTGTTAGGGTAGCCGCCATACTTTATCCATTATACGAAAGTAATAATGTCTAGCTCCCTCCTGTGCTAATAAACCGCTATATTTGGTTCCGATGAAAGGGTCTGTTCAATAGGTCTTTTTAAGATTACAACTGAAAATCTGGGTGATCAATTTTGCTATTTATCACACATGTATTTATATTTTGTTAGACTTTATTGACATCGAAATCCATGTTTATTTGCCGGCTAACCAAGCTGTTTGTTCAAGATTAAATAACATTTTGTTGAGATGATGGTATTTTCAGTGTTATTTGCAATTTATACACTTAGAAATTTAATGTAATTTACATCTTTAAGCCTGTTAATCTCAAAATTAAGGAGGGCGAGTTATTATAAAGTTAAATAATATTTGTAAGACAAGAAAATTTTTAATTTTAAATACAGATATTTTAATTACAAACAGACGAAGTACGTGTTCTAATTACTCACCATTTGCCATTAATTTACTCAGGCAAACATTTGTTATCATTAATAAAACACTCAATACACTAAACTATCTAACAAAAAACTATGACCATGACAGGAATACATTACACATTGATGGGCGTGGACCAGTATAAGCTGTCTCCCATCACACAGTACTATCATACACAAAATTAAACGTTCCTCACTTTTTCACAAATTTTCAGATACGCAATAGTTTTTGAAGTTGAAAAATAAGGAGCACCACGACCAAAAAAAATTTAAAATTTTGCTGGCGTGAATTGTATTTTACCGTCACGCTCTATTCCGTCAGGCATTTTCCGTCAAGCTCTACTATATATAGTACACATATGTATATAGTAGGGTATAATTTTAGTTTACTTGGTAATACCTTTAAATGGATATCTTGATTTATCGACTTAGTTTGAAGAAAGTTTTGGTCTGGCCGAGATTCGAACCAGCAGAGTCCATCACCATAGGCTAGCGCCTTACCCGGTTAGGCCACGAACTTATAGCTAGTTTAGTATATTTGAGTTGGGTATACAAGTGTAACAGATTGTCCTACGTCATGGGCTTAACCCGTTAACGTTAACACAATGTATAGTTTAATTGGTAACACCTCTGAAATGGGCATTACGCTTCTTCATTTCGTAAATTGTGTTATAAATTTTACACTTCTCCCATGTGGTCTTAAGCACACAATTTACGTTTGTTTCCTATAAAATAAAAATAACACAAGAATCTCCAACACACCGGTTGTTTTTCAAAATTATAACAACAGTACTTTCAGAAAGAGTACTTGCGTTTTCAACAACATTTTCAGAAAATATCTAAAAAAATACATATCACGAAATTCTTTAAAACATATTTTTGATTCCTTAATTAATTGCACGTTGATTTGAAACTATAACCCACGTGGCAGTATCATAA
>JAGFPH010011520.1:3234-21455 GCA_018207615.1 Philaenus spumarius | reverse complement strand
GCAGTATCATAAAATATTTGTTCTGATAATTGAATATATAAATAATTCGACCACGCAGCTGAACCGCTGACGTGAGTTGAGCAAATTTCCAAAATTAAGTTTATATGCCTATGTTTTAGGGGTTTCAACAAAAAATTGGGAAATAGGTCTACTCACGAAGGCGTTGAACAGCTGTCTGTGTGTACGCAATATATTAGTAGAATTTGTTTGCACCACTTGGCTTAGAACCGGGTTCTTCTATGCTATTTTACGTTTTCGTCGATTTTGGGAGAACTAAGCGAGCTAGAAGGTCGCGTAAAAAAACAAAATTTGCAGAATAACATCCTACATTTATATTTTTAGAAAAAACTCTAAAAAATTCATTTTCTTAGTAAAAATATAAAAAAATAGTTACTTCCGGTCAAAAAACGTACTTCCGGTTGTTGGATTTTTTTTGGCTAACGAACTCGTCCGAGCGACGTAGACAACCAATATGTATACCAAATTTGAACCAAATCGAACTTAAAATGCGGCCGCTAGAGTGCGAACACACATATATATATATATATATATATGTATATTGTTACGGGTGGAAATTTAGCTTCAACTGCCAGGGTTCATAAATTAAGCTACAGCATCGATGGTGGTTCAGTGGTATTATTTTATTACTTTAATGTCTAAACTTCTAATCACAACTTTACCTACATAATATATATAAATATTATGCCATCACACTAAATCAAAGTCCAATTACCTATTACTATAATGTAGACATACAAAGATCGAACTCTACAATCTTATTAATCCTAATCATATCCAACTAATTAAGTCCCAAGACAGAGCACTCTAAGTACCAGAATTATTAAACGCAATGATTTATAAATTAGTTGGCTGCACCTCCAAATTATCACTTTAATGTAACCGTATTGAATGATTATATATTCTACTTGCTCACCTTGTCACCGTGTCCCTTCAAGGCAGAGGTCTCCCAAGAGCAGCCTATCGACTAGCAGAGCTTCCGCTGTCCCTGTGGTGTCTCCAAAAGACGTTTTAGGTCAGTCAAGAGTATATATAACCATCCAGGTTACTGAACTTAGAATTTTGCTTGTCTCAGGTATTGCGACAATTTTTTTAATCTTTCGCAATAGCTTCTACTTTAGGTTTTCTTCTTGGGACTTATAAGCTTTACATTGCTTCCTAATAGTAATAATAATAAAACCAATTCTAATATTAAGCCTTTGCTTATGCAATTATTCCTAACAATATATTTATGTGTGCGCACTCTAACGGACGCATTTTACGTCCGATTTGGACCAAATTTGGAACACACATTGGGTTTCTAAGTCACTTGAACTGGTAGGTTAGCCAAAAATATTTACCGGAAGTAGACCACATTTTTGACCGGAAGTATCATGTATATAATTGTGCGTACTCTAACGGACGCATTTTATGTCCGATTTGGTCAAAATTTAGTACACAGGTTGGTTTTCTAAGTCGTTTTGACGAGTTCGTTAGACAAAAAAATTGACCGGAAGTAGACCAAATTTTTGACTGGAAGTAAAAAATTTTTGAGATTTTTACTATAATTAAATTTTTTTGAAGTTTTCTTAAAAAAAAATAGACATACGAAATAATTATGCACATTTTGTTTTTCTACGATACCTTATAGCCCATCTGGTTCTCCCAAAAACAATCAAAACTTAAAATACCGTAAAATCGACGGCTTTTGCCATGGTGACCGATGGCAATATATTTGGTACATGCTGGCAGCATCTTCGTAAGTAGATCAATTTCCCAAATAGTTGTTTGAAACCCAAAAACATATATAAATTTAATTTTGGAAATTCGCTCAACTCACGTCAGAGGTTCAGCTGCGGAATTGGTAAGTTGATATTCCAGTGTAGAGCCTGCCTGCATTACTTTTACCTAAGATTTATGACAAAAAATCTTTAAAAATTGCATACCCATCATGTTCGAGTTATGACTAAACTCTGAACAAACAGCTCATGTAATTATCATCGATTTTGTTTAATACAAAATATCACAGAATTTAATCTTTACTTGAGAAATATTCTTGTTTTTAATGTTTTATAATGTGATTTAAGCAACATTAACGTAAACCTATTTCTTCTAAAGTTTAAATTTCGGTCACGTATAAAGTGTGGTTTCCTGCGGAAGTTCACAGATCATAAATTTACGGTTAAATGGAGCTCGCAATGTCAAACATTTACAGCATTTTAAACACGTAGAACTACGCGAGTAAAAGGTAATCGCACAACGTTTATACTGTAGGTTATGAAAATCATCAACCATTTAATATTGAAAAAGTAGTTTTAAATTAGAATTGTATTTAATTAAATTTATGATCTCGGATGTAAGCCACAGTTGTATTACAAGTCAAAGAACATTGAGCTTGCTTTGTTTAAACTTTTAATATTTTAGTTTGTTTTAAAACTTGGTTCTAACGTAAATTTAATTTCTTTTGTATTTCCCTTTAACGCAAATAAAAAGTAACTTTATAAGAATGTTTAGCTTTTTAATAGAATAAAAGAGTTGCTATGGAGAAAGAAATCTAACCAATAATCTTTATAGATTGTAATGTGTTTGTATGTAAAATTATTAAATCTGTTAGAAATTCTTTATTGGAAATCTTTCGTGTTTTTCAGTTGTATTTCTATTACTATCTATGGTTAGTCTTAGTTTAAATAATTAATTGTATTTTTATGCACAGTACACAAATGAAACCACCTTTTGACCCCTGTAAGGCTTCGTTGTTTTTTAAGTTTGTCAAGCTATTAATTTCGTTAGGATGGTCTGTTTTGTTTAGTTTAAGTTTTCTATTCGTATTTTAGAAGTTCTGACCTGCGAGCTTTAGATGATGGCAATACTGGAATTTTAAAAAACTGGCTTAAAAAACTATGGCTGATGATAAGGCTTCTTAATTACAACATCCTCTCTACATTTTAATTGTTTAGTTTGTTATGAGTTCTACTCCAAACTAATATTTCTTTTTGTTTTGTTTAACTTTATCTTATCATATTTTAACAATGCTGCATTCTGTACTAAAAACTAGAATGCCGACTTACTTGCAAAAAATTATCTTTCCACCAAACATCAGTGCTAAAAGCCCTAGAAATGTGTACAAAAAGAATAACAAATATTTCACAGTTGGTCGCTTACTGAACTTGCTTCCAGTTTTCTGAAATCTGCAGATGGCTGCAGTTCCCTTAGTCTCTAAAAGCTTATTTCATGCCCTTTAAGCTTTATGTCTAGAGTGGGTGTTTTATGAAATGTATGGACTGTGAATAAGAGAATGAAAGCTGGGATTTTGTTAACCTGGTTGTAATGTTACGATAGGAATTGTTATTTATTAAAGTTTGTATCTTATAACTTTTGAAAGTAACCTTGTTTTTTTTTATAATATCGAGTTGTTTTTCCAGCAGAGGAGATAAAACACACTGCTAGTAAGGTGGGTTTGACTTCCTTGTGGTCACTCAACATTAAACCTACATCTTAACATAACAACTATTATAGAATCTCAGCTTCTCAGGAAAACGTTGAATCATGGATATGGTTTCCCTCCAACATGGTAAGCAATTTAACTAAGAAATGAACAATTACCTACAATTATTATAATTATTTACAATTATTGGGGGTTGTGGATTGTTTAAAGCCTTTTATTTGTTCAATATAGTAAACAATCAACTATATTTTTTTCGATATAGTAGGCAATCATCTATATTTTTTTATATAGAATTTTAAAACACCAATATTGTTTCAGTATAGTAGACAATCGCCTTTATTTTTTCAGGATAGCAAACAACCTAAAAATTAACGATCCAAATATATCGAGCTAAATGTACTGAATAAAAACAAACTTTAATTAAATATTGAACTTGACTTGTGAGAAGATATACTTTATAGAATAAACTTTGAACACAAAATCTCACAACTCAGCGCAAACGCGTTTCAACGACAAAGTCGCCATCTTCAGAAATACACGAGCAACAATAGTCAAATTATAACTAACTAACTCAAACTAACTAACTTAGTTATAGTTTGACTATTGTAGCTCATGTATTACTGGAGATGGTGGCTTTGTCGTTGAAACGCTTTTGAGTTAATACACGGATTAGTTGTGACATTTTGTGTTCAAAGTTCATTCTATCAAAAAATAAACTACTTTAAATAGATCAACATACATCAGGACGGGAATGAAATTTTATTCTGGCCACCTGCGATAAAGCATTACGGTATACATGTTAATACAAACACGACACACATATTAAAACATTTCACTTAAGATTTTATGGATTTGTAGAGTCAAGGCAATTCATTTCAAGGTTAAAGCTGAGAAATTCGTTATTTATATTGTGATGTTTTAACTATTTATTTAGTTTAAAGTTTTTAGTTTATATTTTTAACTTATTAAAATTTATCTTGGTAAACATTCATTTCAAAATTTGTTTTGCTTATTTTTAAGTTATTTTATAATTTAGGAACTACATTATGTTTGTTTTGATTGAATTAAGTATTTAATTTTGTTTAACACTTTACTAACAGATGTTTAAAATGTTTGTCTAACCGTGTTGGTGTTGTGGTACTTATATCTTATTTTCGGTTTTAACCTATGTGGCATATTTGCTCAGTAGAAAAGGGTAACATGATGCATAACTAAAGACCTATTTTCTCAAAAATCCTTTAACTGAACCAATATTGAAATGTAAAGAATTACAAAATGAAATATCTTCATCAAGTTCTATTTGGCAGCTGTTTTAAAACAAATAAACTTTAAAGTTGTGTTAGTTGTTACTTTTCAACAAATTACAAACCTTTCAATAACAGCATTAAACCCGCAAAGCTTTTCTCCTTCGCAGCAAAGTCCATTGAGAAGTAGGCTACTAATTATTAACCTAACTTGCTAAATGTACATTATGTGCTTTGTCGGAATGAACTAAAGTTTTCACCTCGACAGTTTTTACTTAAAACTTAGCTTAGGGTAATGCTTTCCCCAAAAACTTTCTTACCTTGAAACAAATATTGTTTGAACAAAGATACAACATAACCTCAAATTTAGTTCCGCTAATCTGTTAAATGCAATGGCTAATAAAGTATTATTAATTGTACAACACTGCGTAACAGATAACATCACACACTTGACAACAGATGTAACAGAGTTTATTTGTTGATAAGAAACTCTAGTGTATGAACTAGTAAGCAACCATGAAAAATCACAGGCAGATTAATTAGATATACATAAGAAATACATCATTTTAAAATAAACGGTACCAGAAACTGGCACATACTTTCCTTCAAACGTATTTAAATGATTATATAGTAACTAATAAATATTATTATTATTATTAGCTAGAGAGAAAACTATTCAATCGATTTCGAACAAATTTGCACCAAACATGTCAATTATGCCTGTATACATGAACGAAAAAAGATTTTGAAAGTTTTTGAAAGGGAGATTGCACGCCAAGATTTAACATGTTTAACATATGAGGACAGAAGAGGGCCTGAATGCGTTTCGAAAAATGAATACATTGATAGATTTGGACTCACTACGTGGAGGATTTTTGGGCCAGGAAACTCGGATCTTATGTCGGATTTAAAACACAATTATTGTACCCGATATTCGTTTCGTTAACTTGTTCGTATTTGTGGGCAAAACCACTTGTATCTGCTAGTAATCATTAAAGTAATTAAATGTGATATTACTTAGTAACAGAGTCTGGAACGTTTCAAAAAAATCTCAACTGTGTTACTTGAATTAATTGCTTTGTAAATAAATAATGAATTTGTACACATATGGTTCACATGACTGAGTTAAACATAACGAATCCAATTAAGTAATTTGGACACCTTTAAAACAATTTTAGTAAATGAAACTTTAGTATTGAATTATTCTACAAAAGTGATTACTTATGTAATTACTCTAAGCCAAGTCTGAGGTAAAAACTATTGCGGATGAAACTTGTGTTCTACTTTAACAATGTGCATAATTTACATTTAGCCAATTAGGGTAATTAGTACTCTATAACACAACCCTGAAGTAGTTGATCTCTTTTGTTTGAAATAATACTTTTTAATACTGAATTGTATTATGCAGAACCTATTCGTATTATTAGCAAATTTCCTGAAAAATGAGTTATTGCAGTGACCTTGATAATACCCAAGGTCGGGAGTAGCAAATGAGCACCGATCATGGTGCCCAGAACACGTTTTGGAGTGTCATTAAAATATATATATATGTTTATATATGTGTATATAATATGTGTTCGCACTATAGCGGCCGCATTGTAAGTCCGATTTGGTTCAAATTTGGTACACATGTTGGTTGTCTACGTCGCTCAGACGAGTTCGTTAGCCAAAAAATCCAACCACCGGAAGTACGTTTTTTGACCGGAAGTAACTATTTTTTGACATTTTTACTACGAGAATTAAATTTTTTTAGAGTTTTTTCTAAAAATATAAATGTAGGATGTATTCTGCATATTTTTTTTACGCGACCTTATAGGTAGCTTGGTTTCCCCAAAATCGATCAAAACGTAAAATACTATAAAAGTATCCGGTTCGAAGCCAAGTGGTGCAAACTCGCAAGGTCACTAGGCGCAAACAAATTCTACTAATATATTGAGTACACACAGACAGCTGTTCAACGCCTTCGTGAGTAGACCTATTTCCCAAATTGTTGGTTGAAACAATAAAACATAGGCCTATAAACTTAATTTTGGAAATTTGCTCAACTCACGTCAGCGGTTCAGCTGCGTGGTCGAATTATTATTTCTTCTCTTTGCTCTGCATTGCAGGTGCCTTTTCTACAAAGGCAGAAGTTACAAGTTGAGGGTAATTTTTTAACCGGCATTTTTACAAGTGTATAACGTCTAATGTTTTAAAAGACGCAAGTTTTAATCAGTGTGGACTTTTTCCTGTAAAATTTATGGATACACTATAGTGATCAAACGTAGGTTGAAATTTATTATTGCAGTTAAGTTTTTGTCAAGTATCAGATTATTTTAGATAAAATAGACAACCTGTCACAGAGAACTGAAATAATTAACACGGCTTATCTTCAAAGCGACTTATCTTTAAGTATGTTGTTATCTAGTTTTTGCCAACATAAACAAAATGAATTATTCATTTCTTTAATTATAGTAAGAATACAAAAAAATTATTGTTTACACAAATGTTATGCCTGGGCTTACTAACTGTAATTATTAATTGCCAAGTTCTCAACTAGAAATTCAATTAAAGTAGGGAAAATTTCCATTGAATTTTTAACTTGAATGACCCATCGCATGTATGTACTCCAAGTAGTGTTGCACTAACTTCAAAGTGTTGTATTAAATCTGTAGTATATAAGGATATTTACAGAGCGGCAAAATATTCTGCAGAATTTATTTATTATAATTGAATATTGGTTTTTGTAATGGTTATCATTTGCTATTTATTACCATATACTAAATCGTCCTGACTGACTGTGAGAGCTAAACATTTAAACTCTTCGTAGAGGTGTACTAAGAAATCATTTTGCAAATTTAAGGGTTGAAAATTATCCAAATACCAGTCCTATAAAAAGTAAAACAGCTGATTCAAATCAAAAGCTTTCGAGCAACACAATTCTAGGTGTGGCCTATAATGAACTAACACATTTGTTTGTTGAATGCATTTACATTCATTATTGCAGCAACCAACTTAACAAATTCAGAATCAGATAATTATTTTATTCAGCCAATATATTGTTTAGGTTAGGTTAAAAAAACAGATACAAATGAAAAATCTACGAAAAATGCTTACTCTATTATAATAGTTAAAACATATGTTGTTAAACGTTATAGCCTAAATAAAACAGCTGATTTGGCTCAAAAGCTTGACATAATTTTTGTTTACGCCTATACTAAATCAAAACACGTTTCTTGAAATTATTTAATTTACTAGTGAATCCCCGTGAAAAACCACAGGCGGATTAATTAGATGCACATCTGAAATACATCATTCATACAAAATACTATTTAAACAACACACTTTATCCAGGCCTACTTAACTATGCAGACGGGGATTTTTAACTCGGTGAATTTGTACAATTATAAGGACTTTAAAACTGTAGGAATATTTGTTAAGATTTTTTGTTTATGTATATTATTGTATATATTTAAAGAAAGATAAAAGTATTGTCTTTTAATTGCCTTTTATTCCATATTGATAGATCAAATGATTTAGAAGTTACGTACTTACGCTCGTACACTCGCTTTTATAGGAGTTGATTGCAATAGAAACCAACTAAGTAAATTTATAGGCTATATTATTGATTGAAGTTGTAAACATAGCCCCAAAGTAAAATCTACGCTAAGTGTTGTTTGCGTATTACAGACGATGGGTGAAATCAGCTGTTATATTATAAAGTTAAACGAATAGGTATTTCTTCTTTAAATTTGTAAAAACGAATATTTTGATGATAAAAGGTTGTATTTATATACAATTATAACAATACATTAGTTCTATAACTCATATTAAAAAAAATCAACTTCACAAGAAATTGAAGTTGTAAACATAACCTCAAACTATAATATACACTGGGTTTACTGTTTACTGATGGGTGAAATCAGCTGTTATATTAATGTTATTCCACGTACGTACGCTCGTACACTCGCTTTTATAGGAGTTGATTACAATAGAAACCAACTAAAGTACGTTCAGCGAGAGTTTGCAGTAAATCGCTGTGTTCTGTGGCCATTTTGAAGCTTTAAATTTAGACTTTGAATGCGTTTTTTTAGTTAAATTTATACACATGTGACTTAATAAAACATTTATTAAGAGGTTTTAATTGTCCATGTCTTCCGTCATAGGTAGCGATTTACTGCAAACACTCGCTGAACGTAGTATAAGTAAATTTAGAATCAGAAATTATTCTATACAACTAACTGTTGTTTAGGTTATTTAATAGCAAACACAAACAACTAGAAATGTTATATTATAATCCAAGCACCTATCACTATTAAAATTATACTAACTTTATTCTTTAGTTAAAGTCTATCTCAGAAGTATGATTTATTGTATTATCATTTCACATTTTGGTCTAATTTTATAACATTAAAATTGTATTTCTTCTGTAATGTAAAAATAAAAATCTTCTAATCAAATGTTCTAAATTTTAATTTAAAACATTTTAAGTTAAAATTTGTAATACTACCCCAGGCAATGCAAGTTTTTACATTTAAACCCTCGGAAATGCAACCAATTTTAATGTTTGTTTTTATTTAGTTACTCTAAATCTAAAACATTCCAGCTGAAAGGATCAAGTATCACATATATTATTTCTCAAGGCCATTTTTTTGTCGGTATGCCATAACTTCCTTAATACATCATCAAATTACATGAATGAGACATAATTTTAAAGCTTTCCTTAACCGCTACACCGGAAAAATATACAAAATACAATTATACGAAAAAATTTAAAAAAAAATAATAATCCGAAAGTAACAGTGATGTAAGATCAAGTAAGTTGTAGGGATATTTTTCTGGCGTTGGCAACTCTGATGATAACATTACCCAGCTGGAGAGCTGCCGTTACGCCACTACATTGTTAATTAATTGTAAGCGTGATTATAAAAAGCATTTTGGATACACCTATTTGTTGTTGTTTACCTTCTGCAAGTTGGTAAGTTGTTTAAAAATATATAATAACAATAAGAAAATGATTTCTCTTTAACATGGATTTAAATTAATAAAACACTGTTAGTAAGTTAGAATGTCAGCTAGTTAATATAGTTTTTAAATTAATAATATAAATTCCTCTAATTTTTTGATTTTGGATCTTGAGTGATAAATAGGAAACGGAAAACAACTCATATTTTGATAAGATGCTTCCAACTGGTAAAAATACGGTAACCACCCCTATATAATAAATATTAATAAACGTTATAACTTCCTATGAAACTAGAAAGCTGAAATTTGACACGTTCGTCTCTTAAGTGATCAATATGTAAATTAAACCACGTTGATCCATTCGACTGCTAGATTAAATGCGTTGGGATCCATTCGACTGCTAGATAGTGCATTTGGTAGATGGTGAGAATATTAGATGTCTCAACCACGCGAAGGATCAAACACTCGATAGTAGACTCCATTCTGTCAAAAAAATTGACCAATAACAGACAACGAAAAGGATTCCATGATCGAAGACTACCTAACCTAACCTCATCCCTTTGATGACATGATGGGAGTGTGTCACAGACGAGTTTGATAGTGGAAGGGATTGGCTCCTCCCACTGCGAAACGGACTATCGAGTGTTTGCAATATCTGCGAAACGGACTATCTAAACGCATTTATTACGAAAGTTTTACAAGCGAGTCGAATATTGAAATCTTTATTTTGTCCAGTTTCAAAATGGAGTTAAATAACGCCCAAATATTTCTTTTGTTCGGCCTAGAATATCGGGAAAATATAATTATTTTAAAACGCATATTTTTCTTTATATTTGTACAGAGAAAACTACAAGCCAAGTTTACTGTTCTTGGCAGTAGTTTTAATCCAGTATTATTGCTAATTAAGCAGTCCAAGATAACAGAGCAAATTTTAAATTACGGTTGTTGTTGCATTACAGTTAATTACAGAGAAGTGTAATGGACAGCTCTAAGAGAGGAAAACTTGTCCGTCTTTAAGTCTTAATTAACCTAAGTACCAAACGGTACAATATACACTTTGTTGGAATGGAAAACCATTTTACTATGTTATAGTTTTTACTCCAGGATTCTTTAGTGTTATTGTACGCGCCTTGGAGTATTTGAATAACAAATACAGTGTTGTCTTACTTCAGTATGTGTAAATTAGAATTAATTACTCAGCTAATGGTACGTCTAATGCGTTTTCTTGTACATCCGGAATATATAAATACGTAATCGTTTTCTAAAACAAAAGATGTTGTCTTAGTTAAAAGAAATCTTTTTCAGTCCATTTTATTTGTAAGTAAAGAGCTAATAAAGGAAGATATTTTTAGTTTAACGTCTTGACTTATGCTAGTTAGTCCATAGATCATGAATAATAAAATAGATCATGCATGCATACGGGGGCTGTGTGCCGAAAAAAAAGATGTCGGGAAAATAGTGCATGATCGCGCCGCGAGTTAGGGCTAGGGAGAAATCATTGGTAGCATTGGTGCTTCACACTGCTTCCGTCGCGTCGTTTCCCCAATAGATAGCGCCACTATCGTCGAATTTCCAGTGGATTGAAATATTGCATTGGCTTGGAGTTCTATTAGGTTATCCAAATGCAATGGTTAGACTAAGGAAGTAGCTCATATAAGCTGAATCCCAGTATCTAGGTTCAAACATGAGTAATATTATTGAACGATAAAGTTGTAGAAGAATTGAACGACCGCTTTAATCACGACACTACACTGCTCCAATATAATAGCAGGAGCGGCCTTAGTTTGGAAAACCGCCCTCATACGTTCGTGACTTATGCTTTGAAATTGTTCCAATCACTGTAATAAAGGTAGTTTTTCACTTTCATCAGTACTTACTCTAACAAAATACCTACATTTTGTTATGAGGAAAACCACACCAAATTTTTAAAGCGTGTCATAGTTCACATTTACTGAACGTTGTTTTGGAGTTTTTTTTTTTATTAATATTCTGTTTGAAATGTATATTCCCAGATCCAACCGTACGCCTCACTTTCAAATGAATAAATATTGAGCTTGACTTGTGAGAAGGTTATTAACTCAAACGCGTTTCAACTAAGAAATTCGTCCATCTTCAGTGTTGCACGAGCTACAGTAGTCGAACTATAACCAAGCAGTTACTTTAGTTAAGCAGTGAGTTATAGTGTGACTATTGTAGCTCGTGCATCACTGAAGATGGCGACTTAGTCTTTAAAAGGCGTTTGAGTTAATACACGTATTGGTTGTGAGATTTTGTGTTCCAAGTTTATTCTATAAAAAAAAAGTAAATTGTATGCTTAAGACCACACGGTAGAAGAGTAAACCTTTTAACACAACTTATGAAATGAGGAAGCACAATGTAGTACATTTTTAACACAACTTACGAAATGAGGAAGCACAATTTCCATTTCAAAGGTATTACCAATTAAACCATACATTGTTTTAACGTTAACGGGTTAATTGGCTTAGGACAATCTGTTACACTTGTATATTCAACTCAAATAATTATACTAAACTAGCAATGCGTTCGTGGCCTAACCGGCTAATTTGATAGTCTATGATGAAGGACTCTGCTGGTTTGAATCTCTGCAAGACCGAAACTTTTTTCAAACTGACGGATTAGAGCGTTTCAGAAAATGCGTGACGGTAATATCCGATTCACCCGCCAGCAAACACAGCGCCGACGTGAGCACATAGTTTACACTTAAAAAACCTCACTTTCAATTATTTGAAAAAAAATTTACAGCCACCATTGCAATTAGGAAACATATTTTATTTGTAGAAAAACCAAGAGACGCACCAGTATGCTTCGCTCGATTCTTTTGAACAATAATTGTGAACTGAAACATTTAAAGTGACCTGTGTTGTATACTGGGTGACAAATAGCGAAATTTTCACTAAAACTATTCGCACAAACATAGTCCGGGAACGCTTTTTTCTCAGCATCCGCCATTTTGTTTTTATAAGTCATTTATATCGCTGAAATTTAACCGTTGAGTTTAAATTTTGTAGGTTACTCATCAGTGTAAAGGTCTAAATTGAAAACATAATCGGCTTGTTACAATGGTCCGTTTCTTTCTGCCTTGAAGTTTTAATTGAGGATAAATTTTAAAAAATTTATTTTTTTAAGAAACTTCTAGAAAATGTGTGTAGCCTGTTTAGTTTCCTATCTAATTAATATCTTTCAAAACTATCGAACAAAGGGAACAATTAGACAGAGTCCGCTTTAATTAATTATACTTGTAAACTAATTCTACCCTATGCTTTGATCTTATGGATGTTGAACAAGTCAAACTAATGGATGCTGTTTTAGTGTTATCCTTTGTTAGACAGTTTTTACAAGTATACCATTTGTTATGAAATCAAATGGAATAAAAGTTTACGCTTGATTTGTTTTAAAAATGAACGGTTTTTAATTAATTCTCAATAAAATGTTTTAAATAGTCGCCATTTTGAAACGGATCATTGTAACAAGTTAATAATTTTTTTTAAACCACGACTATACAACTAACCACATACTACAGTAACCACGACTATAGGTTACTATTTTGAGTAACCTGCAAAATTTCAACTCGATCAGTAAAGCCGTTTTAGAGATCAAAATTATTAATTTAACCATTTTAGGACTGTTAACTGACGGTCCTTTTACGTACCACCCAATTCAACTGTCTTTATAAAAGGTAACAGTGGCTTTATCTACAAGTTGAGGACTGAAGGTACTTTAGAGTACCATTGCAGTTCTGTAAAACATCAGGTCTACACATAGTTTAAACAAATACCACCAGAAAGCAGGACTTGTTTGGCTAAGTGCTTGCTTCCAATTGGCAATTTATATAGTGTGATTTCCCCAATTTTTCAAACATGTTCCAGTCTTTCATTTGGCAGTATTTTTTATTAAAAGGGTGGCATATTGTTTTAAATGAATTACTTAACTTAATAAGAACTGATCTAAGTTATTATTATAAACCTCTCGCGTATACATATTATACAGATTCAAACTTAAGAGCAACCAAGCAAACTTCCTATAACCACTCCTAGATGGTGCTGATAAACTATCTTTTACTTTACTTTTACTATACACGTAATATTTATACCGATAGTAAAGTTACTGAAGTTTTGTTAATTTGTCGGTTTCCTTTAATCAAGACGTAGCCTAGTGGATAACGTTGCGTCTTCCTGATCAGACGATGCTGGTTTCGAATCTAGGCTAGGGAGACCAGATATCTGTGGTTTGAGGGTAGGAGGGCGGAAGTAAGCAAACGGTGGTTTTCTCACTTCCAAGCTGACGGAATATGACTAGATATCTGGTCTCCAGCTGGGGCTGTTTTGCATAATTTTACTAAGGTATATGTATATATATATTTACTAAAAAAAACCAGTAAACAAAATGTGTTTTACTAACCAACCTTAGTTAATCTCAAAAATAAAGAAATATATAGTTTTTAAAAATTGTATCACTTCTTAGTCCTTAAAGGGTTAACCGGCTCATTCGATTGGGAGTGACTGACAATAAGGGTTGAAATGGTAGGGGTGAAAATGGGTAACTATTTTGAGTTTCCCCCATATATATTCACCCCCAAAAAAATATTTATTGGTTCCAAGCTATACAACATGAAAAATATGTTTTTTTATATTTAACATATTTTGATATAACTTCAAAATCCCAAGTGAAATAGACATCATACATTTTTCGAAATTATTTTATTTCTCCGTCAAAAAGACTCTAATTTTAAAACTATTCAGGAAATTGTGAGTTTTAATGTCCCAAATAAACTCAATGTTTTCATGAAAAAATGTTCATATTATTTTGAGATTTTTGAGTTTTATGAAAAAAATTAGGCCAAATTCGAAAAAATCGATGAAGCAGGGTTTTTGTTAAAAAAAAGTTATATTTAGTCTTATTCTCTTTGTATTTCTGTCGACTTAATGAACAAAATATGACAAAAGTAGACAAAAACTAAAATGTTAGATTTTGCTAAAAACTATTTTTTTCCTATACAGTGTCAAATTACATTTGATCGATAAACATAGTAAAACTATTTTTTTCAATCAGTTCATTAGTTCGAGAGATTCCCCCCCCCCCCCTACATGCAAACAAACAAACAAATTTTACCTCTTTATAATATTAGTATAGATGAGTTCTTTACCTTAGAAATACCAACGAAATTTTTAAAGAGGTGCTCTTGTAGAATATAATTGTTATTCAAATAAATACAATTGTTGAAAAAAAACTAACAATCATTTGTTACTCAATAAATTTTAAATTATTGTTACTAGTGAATAATTTTTCCAAGTAGGTATACTAATTTCTGAGATTTCCCGAATATGAAACAAACAAAGTTTAACTCTTTAAAAAAATTGGAATAGATAGCCCACCAGAACTGTTTTGTTGTATTGTATACTAAATTTCTACTAGATTTCTTAATTTTTTCAAGTTCTCATTATTTGTATATAAACAAGATTACCAACAAATGAATTTTTCGGGCAGTTGTTTTCCACATTTATAAGTTATTGCTTTGAATCAAAAAGTTATCAGGACTCTTATTTTATAAACACTTTGTGTAAATTTCAGATATAATCTTGTACGGTATGTCTCTAAAAGGAAAAAGCCATTCTTAATCAATATTATTTATACTTATCGTAAATGAAATATTAAACAATAATATGTAAATGTACACATTCACTTATTTTGAATAAAAAAATAGAGGCTTTTAATTTCTTAAGTTGAGCAATATTTTTATTGAAATTGTTTCTAATAAGGAAAATATTCTACAAACATATATATTTAAAAACGACAGCTGTCCGTAAGCACCTCATTTACAATTTTACTTCAAGAATGCACAAAATTTACAATAGCAAATTAATTGCTTCCAACAAATCGTAAAAACATTTCAGTAACTGTCAAAAATAACAACTGCTGCAAAATATTGAATTTTACGATCACCTGGCCATAAAATCTTACAAGGAAGAATGTAAAACAAGTTTATGGATATTTCAAACGCTTTTTAAGACACAAACAAACCGTTCGAGAAGCATTTAATGCCCAAAACGTTGTATGTAGCATTTGCATATTTAGATTTTGTAGAGTGTTTCATAAAAGTTTAAGGGCTACAAACAAAATCAAATCAAATACACCAGCAAAGAAATTGCAAGCTTCGTTACTAACCTTACCGCCAAATTAAAATTACCCCCTGAAAAAATGATTGTCCTAGAAGGAGATGGCTTTGTGCTCTCAAAGGTAAACCAAAACTATGCGTTATGAACAATCCTAAGGATACGCAGACCAAGGCTATCGTAGTTTTTAAAAGAAACTTTGCTGCACATGCTAGGTCTAAAAGAAAACTGTTTAGAATTACTTCATCTTTGTGCTATTGTAATTAACATAAAATACCAATACCTTTTCCCACTACGCAGACAATTTACTCACGGACTAATGGCGCGTGCATATTACCCTATCGAACTACCTCAACCCAATTGGACCAACATAGTAGTACATGAAAATCAATATTATAGTTTTGCTTATATTTGTATATTTATGGTTGGAGTTTATTCTGTTTAACATACACAATTTAATCCGCTAAACTAGATGGGCGTGACCCATGGCCTTGAGATGCGCAGTAGAATCCGAGTTATGTCTAGTGGTGGGGGCCAGAAAGGCTCAGTCTGTTGCCGTGCTCCGAACGTAATACTTCGGTCTGGAAGCGAATAAAATATTCAAATAAATATATTGTCCGCGTGAGGTCTCCCTTCCCCTTCCCCACTTGCCCGCCAACGCATGTGAGAAGTTATGCTACATCTGACGAAGTACTGTATACGTAAAATTACGTGAAAACTGAACACTTACTTGATACACTTGTCAGTGTATCATGTAAATATAAATTTTATGACCTCAAGTTTGTGAGAAAAATACTGAAATTTATAAATAATTTCAAAAGGTAGTTAGCTGGTGGTAGTTTTATGGTGTTGGTTCAATAAACAGATGCTATTCTAACACCTCTAAGCTTGCATGGATCATATTGTTCTGTAGCATCGCATATATTATTTCTCAAGACTATTTTTTTGTCGGTACGCCATAACTTCCTTAATACATCATCAAATTACATGAATGAGGCATCATTTTAAAGCTTTCCTTAACCACTACACGGGAAAAATAGACAAACAGCTTAAAATTCATGTTTTAATAACAAAAATTGATTTAAAAAACTTTTATATTATACTCTGTATGTTCCTAATGAAAGGCGCCATCTACTAACCATCTGTTTAACTAGCATGACAGCTGTTAGTTAGATTGTTTACACTGTAAGATTGTATAGGGAAACTGTTATTTATAAACCAATGTAAATAAATAAACTTAATTAACTGAATTAAATCAACGTGTTAAATCAGGTAAATGTAGGCCTACTCCGAACTTGCGAAATATTCGCACGGGT
Organism: Philaenus spumarius; assembly: GCA_018207615.1. Taxonomy (NCBI): domain Eukaryota; kingdom Metazoa; phylum Arthropoda; class Insecta; order Hemiptera; family Aphrophoridae; genus Philaenus; species Philaenus spumarius. The sequence continues at coordinate 4,378 of JAGFPH010011520.1, read as the reverse complement.
CAGCTAGTTTCAAATAACTGCTGATTTCATACTTTGAAACAATTGGTATCTGTAGATATTAGACATGCTGGTTTGTTTAACCTTGTTATAGCGTAAACTGTTAGTTATACTGTAAACTGCATCATTTTCATTTTTTATTGTTTCTGATTTGCAAAAAAATGTAATTGAATTCTTACAAATAAACATAATATTTATACAAACTAAACCTAAATAACATGCTCACAAAATACGACAGAAAAAATTATGGAAACCCCGAGATAATAAAACCTGTGTTGGGTCGTTTTAAAACAATACATGAAACAAAATTAAAATACAAAGCTAATTATTGTAATTATACTTTTAGTATTACTACCATCTTTGTTTTTAGGTTGAGATTAATCCTGCACTCTCAATATAAAAATTTATTAAATATGTTGTGTGTGAAAGAAGTAATGGATTGGAAGGGGTTCCCCATCTTTCATATGTGCTTCCCCCTCGTTAAACTCTGAATCTTTACCCATTTTTACTTTCTCCACCCTATACGTAGTATATGGAGAAAGTATTGTTTTCGTCCAAATTTTCAAATTTAAATTTTTAGTTAAATTATCTGTTTTGGTGCTCCCTGAACCGCAAAAAGTATTTGGTGGAATTATGTGTTTTGGTGCTTCCTGAACCCAAAAATATTTTTAGTGGAATTATTTGTTTTGGTGCTCCCTGAACCCCTAAAAAATGTTTTTTTGGTGATGTCTGTCCGTGTGTCTGTGTGTCTGTAAGGATGTGTACAGAGCTGGAGACCATACCAACGGTCCGATTTTGATGAAATTTGGTATGTATTTGTAGTTATGAGTAGAGTACCGGCCACCTGAGAACCAAAGGGGAGGGGGGCCAATCGCGCGACTCTAAACCCTTGGGTGAGTGTGGGGGTGGACCTTGGGTGAGTGTGGAGTGGGCGTGGGGGTGTGGGTGGGTGTGGGGGGTGGAGGTGGGCGTGGAGTGGTGGCGGGAACGCTATTTTCCTAACCTACATTTTGTTTTTTCCTAAACCTAGTAGCCATGATCTATGAAGTACGTTAGGCTTCGGGGATGTCCTTAGACTAAAAACTTATATCAGAATGTGCCGACGCAAACGATTTATCTAATACACTTATACACTTTGTAATAACTA
>JAGFPH010011519.1:22741-34182 GCA_018207615.1 Philaenus spumarius | reverse complement strand
AAAAGAATATAATTTCACCTTTAGATTCGTCAAGATCAGGCCCCGATTTAGGGTAAGTTTCACCCTGGGCAAAACCTTTTGTAGCCGCCCCCCTTCCACAAAAAATTACTGAAATAGTTGTGATTTCTTAATAGTTTTGTAGTTTTACCCCAATAATGGTGGGCTGATACCATATACTGTTGTAAAAATAACGTGTTAGGTATTAACCTGAAATATTGTGTGTACTGTTGATTAAAAAAAAATAGTAGGCTTATATTCTTTTTTAAATACGATTAACTTTTTATAAATACGGTACGTATTTAGTGCAAACTGCAAACATGCATGAACATAATTTTAAAGGTACCAGTTTGCGCATTTCAAATTTTTTAAGTGTAAACCAATTTGTTTTTAATAATGTCTGCGCAAGTTAACAAGTTTGTTGTGTCGTTCCCGTTTTTTTACCAATATTCTGGAAATAATAAAAACAATCTTCAAAAATTTTCCGCCCCCAGAAATTACCGCCCTGGGCAATTGCCCAGTCTGCCCATTGGTAAATCGGGGCCTGGTCAAGATTTGAACTTTCTAACACTGCCTTCCAATCATTCGTCACTCTTATAATTTCTTAGATAATGAAGTTTTCTGTAAACCCTTAAGATTTGACAGTTTTTCAAATAACGAGCAAGCATATTTTATAATTGATATATCTAGTACAAATCAATATACTTGTACATTGATGTTTATATGGATTTTAGTGTAAATTCTATATTTTAGTTTGATATAAGGAAAACCTGATTTAGTGTTAATCGGCTACAGCTAAAGGTCTTGTCTGTGAAATATGTACCATTGCGCCGATTGTCTTAACACATTTAACCCAGCCAAAAAAGCACTTTAGAAGAAGGCTAATTTTGTTATTGAATTTAACGGCAAACATCCACAGTGACGGGTAGACGTAGGTATGTAAAATACAAAAAATATCAGGGAAGGAGCTTTTGGGCATTTTGTATAAAAAAAATTACAATAAATTAGCACTTTTTTGGTTTTAATATTATAAAAAATTATGAATGGGTCACGATACTTTAAAAGAAAGAAAACCTAAAAATCTTTTTTTTATATACCCTGATTGGAACGTTTTTCATTGAGAAAAGCCAGAAAAACACTAAAAAATTACCATTTTTAAAAGTTCATATCTTTGTTAATTTACAATATTAAGGGCAGATATGTCAGAAAATGATTGTTTATTATGTGTACTTCAGACAGGAAGAAGATGAAATTTTTCGTATTAATAGTTTTTGCACAATTGCACTTTAAACACTTTAGGCCATTACCTTGCATAATGCGCCCAATTAACCTGAGTAGTCCGATTTAAATTTACCAAACGGATTCTGTCTGAAAGTAGACATTAAAACCCAAAATTCTTATATCTGCGATGTTTCAATAAGGTTGATAAAGTATGATAAAAATGCTTAAGAACACAGAGCGAAACGCTAAAATTTACGCCGACGGTAAATTTGCAATAGTGGTAGTGGGGGAAACAACAGCCTGATGCGCCGTTCTCTTCTCCGCATTTTACAAAATAATGGCCTAAATTGTTTGTACTGCAATTATGCAAAAACTATTAATGCGACAAATTTCATCTTAAGCCTGTTTAAAGTACACATACTAAGCAATCATTTTCCGAAAGATCTGCCCTTAATATTGTAAATTAACAAAGATATGAACTTTTGACAAATTGTAATAATTAAGAGTTTTCCCGTTTTTTCTCGGTGAGAAATGGTCCGATAGGGGTCTTTAAAAACCATTTTGTACGTTTTTTAATTCTCTACAAATGTCCAGTTGGAAGTATCGTGATCCATGCATACATTGTATAATATCAACAAAAAACCCAAAAAGTCAAAATTTATTGTTATTTTTGTTTATAAAAAATGCGAAAAAATTTGTTTGACGGAGCGCGCCGCCGTATGGGTATGACTTGAATTGAATAAGTAAGAGCTTGTGTTACGTTGTTTTAAAATTTAGCAAAACAAAGTGGATTTAATGATCATGTCGTGGAATTATTGATTTTAGTACCGCTCGTTTTTACTCTTTCATAGTTAGTGTTTTTTTATTCTTTAATCTGTAAGAAACTCTTGCTCTTTCAAGACAATATTTATGGTCTAGAAATTCATTAAAAACTATTCCATAGAGTTTATATATTTTTTAATTCCCCGGACCCGTTGTTGTTAAATTCTCGGTAATTTTGTTTTTGACTTCTTATGACCCTCTCCCAAAATGAAATCCTGTATCCGCTCTGTCAATGAAGTGTGTCGCGTCGCTAAGCGGACCACACTAGGCCGACTTGATTTTGCTCATGTTCTCATATCACCGGTCACTGTTTCGGTTCCTTTTGTTTTTTTATCGTGTACTTGTATAAACTTAAAATGGAATTTAGTTGAAGGTGTTTTTTAGAAGGATTCTTTGTAGAAAAGATAGTCAATTAATATTTGATATGTTTCTTGATGTTTTAAGCCTACTTACTAAACGTAAACAGTCATCAAAACCTATGTTTTTTTATATAATTTACATATAGTTTATTTAAAATAAAGATTTTCAATTTTTTTTACAGTCGGGTCGGGGGGGGCGGTCGCCCCCCCGCCCCCCCCTTTAATCCGCCACTGTATAAACTTAGGTTTTGTAACAATTCAAAATATTCATTTCAAATAATAGTAAATCGATCAAATAAGAAATCACGTCATTTAAAATTAAACACGCATGAGTGCAAGAGAGACAGAAAAACCTTCGAAAGAATTCCATTCATTTACAATCAACGCTAACGACATCTATCTGCCACGATCGCAAACACCGAATTAGCAAATATCTCCAAATACACGACTTTCGACAACATATTTAACAATTAAAATTACTTCCCGACCTTGTATCTATATCTTTCCTACATCAAAATATTTCTAAATTAATCAACCAATCCATCAAAATTCTAATATCATCACACAAATAACAAAACGATCAACCAAAATTCACATTTCAAATCCAACAGAAAATAGGCCAGTCTGTAAAACGCTAGGCCAAATAAGAAATAAAAAGTTTGATTGCAAAGAAACTAAGTTTCAAATTAAAAAATGAACACGACTGCCGTATAGAACGGAAAATTTTACATACATAATGTCTTTGACAAAAATTCAGAAGAAGTACCGTTGAGACGATAATATTAGACAAAGTCAATAATCTGAAGGACAAATATACGTTTAAAAACAAGTCCCCCCCATGTTTGCTAGACTCCTCCCACGAAACCCAACGATCGCTGTGATTGGTCTATGAATTCTTGTAACAAATGTTGAAAATGCTAAAGGTATCTTTTTAGTCATAGTTGTTAGATCATAAGAAAATATTATACAAGGAGCTATTTAGGTATTTTTCTTTAATATATTTATTTAATCAAATTTCTCGTTCCTTTTATCACTTTTGTAATTATAAAACCAAATTATTTAATTAAAATTACATAAAAACAACACCCAATATTCAAAAACACATAATTTAATACAACGATCAAATGCCTCAGAAGATGTAAAATTCATAAGGCACCAAATACCAGTTCCTGAAGGCAACTTCACCTTAAATATTTATACAATCACCTTAGACTGTGAATACGAACTGATAACTACATGTTGAACTTTTCATTGAATACTATGTGCTTCCCAATTATTCTACACACATAAACACCAACACTCACATCAATTTCCAAATTGTACTACCTACACTTACTATACTTTAATTCCAATCTTTTTAAATTAATTAATCTTGTATATTAGAATCTACGTTTGTTCAATATTAATTGGGAAAAGTCGGCACTGACCCACCGAGATAAGCTGTTGTGCAATTAAGAGACAATCATATCCAAAATAGACAAGAGATAATTTATTTGAACTAGCCTGTGTGAATTTGAATTGTATTTTAACTTAATCATTTTAATTAACATTAAATAATCTTTGATATTTGTAAATTTGTGTCCTCCATTCATTCATTTATCTAATTAAGTCAGGTTATAGAACCAGACCCGAGAGGTAGTAAATTGTAGTTTGGAAATGCTTTATTTTCCAGTTATCCGCAATTTTGTTTTTTGTGTGTAGGAAATATATTGAACTCAAATTTTGGGTAAATATTTGGTATGACATCTTTTATCCATGTACAAAAAAACCAAAACTTTTTCATGTATTTTCAAAATGGTGGCCGTTTAAATTATCTTGTAAGTTACAGAAATAATCAAAAAACCAATATGTTTGTCATTAAAAAAAAGAATTTTTTGTTGTAAAGGTGGAAGTTTTCAAGATATTTTACATTAAACATTTTAAACTGCTGCCATTTTGAAAATATATGAAAGTGTATATATTTGTGTTATGTAAAGTTGTTAAAGAAAAGTAGTATATGTCAATAAAGGATAGTAAAAGTGAATAGATTAAATTCTTTAGTTCCTTAACTACTACACTTAAGTTTTATGAATATGATAGTTTGTTGAGTGAAAATATCAATGATAATTTGGAAATACCTCCGAGGTAATTGGGACAGGGCAGACCTCGAATAACCAAAAACACGGATAATACGGTAGGCCGTGAGAAAACCATTGAGGTATGAGTTCCTGCGTTATTTACACCGTAATAGGCTGATTTGGAGCCATATTTACTTCAAAATCTATTTTATTTGGCTTTCAATAATATAGTTTTAAGTAAACAAAGAAGATTTGGTAATTTACTCAAATGAAAGAAATTGGTTACTGTAACAAAAACTACAAAATAATGTCTCTGAAGTTTTTTCATGCTCGCTTTTTTTAATTGATTGTCTAGCCTCTTCTTTATTTGAATACTGTTGAGATACCCAATTTTCAATTTCCGATCTATTTCGTCTCCAGTTCCTGACAGTCATTTCCCCAATTCGTAAATCACTTGCCACTTTTTTTATTGAAGCACCTCAACTGATCGTTTAATTGCTTCCCATTTTTGATTTAAAGATAAAACAACACGCTTTTGCTTTCCACTCATAATGACACTCTACATTCTAATTCACAAAGTTTAACACAGACACCGACTAAAAACAAAAGAAAAATACAGTAGTGGGGGGAAGAAACAACTCGTGGAAATGGATGTTGTCCTAAATACGATGTTGCGAGGAGGCATCACAGATATTGTTGTATTACAGGCCCAAGACCGCTTCGTCATTCACTTTGTACCCGTCCGCTGAAGGTCACCATACTATTGCTTTGGGCAAGGAGCGGAAATGTTTACAGGATGTACAAGGCAAACAACAGTTTTGTTTTCTTTCTGTTCAATCTAACACAAAAGTTTTTATTATAAATTCACTTATTGATAAATCCTCTCTAGTTAAGAATTCTTTATTGAAATCAATTCAGTTAACTTACATTGTAAGTTAACAGAATTGATCGTGACAAAGTTTTTTTTTTAATTTGCCATGGTTAACCCTTTGACTGGTGGGTTATCGAATGGCAAACGAGCCCCTAAAAGTGAGTTTTTTAAAAAAGCTTAAAATGTGTTATTTTTTTATAATATGTTTATAAACAATATTAAAAACTACCTTTATGATATAAAACTTTTTTTTAAATCATATTTGGAGTTTTTTTGCTTTTTTTTAGATTTTTTCAAAATTTGATTTTTTAATTATATTTATGTGTAAATTAGCCTACCTAGTACCTGGACCTATGACGATTTCAATATTTTTTCCCCAAAAATGCTTGAAATTACCGTCTGATTCTGGAACTGATTTGTTTGTTGGGAAAGTCGGGAAAACAGGGAAAACCCGGAAAAACTTTCTAAAATCAAAATCAACGGAACATAGCGATGTTTATACTCAAATGAAAGACAATTTTTGCTGATTTAGAATACGTTATATATTTGGGGGAAAAAATTAAAACCATCATAAGCCCACATATTGATATAGGCCTTACCAACAAACAAATGTCGGAAAATAAAAAATCCAAAATAGGCCTAGTGTATATAAATACATTTACTATCCAACTTGTCGATATAAAATAGGAAACTTGTCACAGTATTGAATATAATAAATGAAAAATAAAAATTGTCTTAGGGTACTTTAGAAATTGATTTTCGTGTGATAAGTGTGGACTCTGAAACACAGAGGTACTTCACATTCGGCGCACTGCCACACCATGTCTTTGCGGCGCTGAGCTTGGACTGCAATCCACCTGCACACATAGCAGGCTCGGCAGGGCTTCTGTTTGTTTTCGGTTGACGGGATAAAACTTTTAAACTACTGCAAACATTTCAAGTAACGTCCGCTAGATAGCAGTGTATGTTAGATATGCTTATAAGTGGCTCATGACATATATGCGGGGTTACTAAGAGCGGTTAGGATGCTTCCCGCACCTGTGTCGGGAATACCGCAGGTGGCACTGGCGCGCGCTCCCGAATACGTTGCGTGCATACTAGTCAAAGGGTTAATCCGGAAACTCGTATAACCAAGGTTTTACTATAAATATATTGTACCTGAAAAATTAATTATTTTAGAACCTAACATAGGTTCTACTATTTATTTATTACTATTAAGGTTTTAAAGTACATTGTGTAATCTGACAATTGTTTCAATTCCAGGTCACCAAAGTTGCGTGAATGCCGTCAAGTTCAGTCCGGATGAAACAAAGTTAGTAACTTGCAGTGACGACAAGAGTTTCAAAGTCATTGATATGATTTCAGGCATGCAAGTCTTCTGCAAAACTTTAAGCGAAGAACTCAAGTAAATATCTTTCTAGAGAGAGAGAGTCTATAGCTGTATAACGTATTACTCCTGTTTCTAAAAAAAACCTACTCATAATTAAACTTCATAAATGTAGCCCACTGACTTTAATGAAGACAAATTAACCAAAAAGCAGTTGGAACTTTGAAACATAAAACCTCACAGCAAACATGAAGACACTTTGTCACCTTAACACTACTGCTGTATTTTAGAACTAGGGGAGACCCCTCGTGCTTCGCCAACCCATTGCTCACACAATTACAAACAAAGTGATTTCACATGACTTATAATTTAGGTAAAACGTTTTACTTATATTTAAACTGGATTAGGTTACAATTACAAATACAATAAAAACATTCACTTGTTTTAGATTATTAATTTGTAAAAACTGTCCTTTGGACAACTTATATTTGACTAAAATTACCATAGTGCAGTGACAAACCTATGGGGGGGGGGGGGGGCAGTCTGCATGGACCCCTTTACTAAGGGTGCCCCACCCAAAAATTAAAAAATCCATATTTCTCAAGAAAAAAAATGTAAGATTTTCAAAAAATATGTTCTTTAAACTAGGGCCCCTACCACAAATAACAAAATTGCTCATACAGAAATAATTAATTAGTGCAGGTTAAATTAAAAGTAGTGAGTTAAGAGTCGGCGAAGACTCAGATTAAGGCAAAAAAATGGCTAGCCACATTTGTAACCATCCAAAATGGTGAAACTATGTGGAATGCGTACTGAGCCTAAATTATGGATGGTACATACATTATGTTTATTAGATATAATTTTTACAAGACACAAAGGCTTACCTTAATAGCAAAGTCGAGATATCTGAAATGTTCCTTGACAGGTTATTGGATAAATACAATTAATGTACACATATCATAATAATAATCCTTTAGTTTATTAGAAAAAATTTGATACGCCCTTAAATATAAAAAAAATGAACATGGTAATACGCCCCAAAATATGATAACAGATTGATTAATTTAATTCCCTCCCTTACAAAAAATTTAAAGAAACCCCCCCTGTATTTAATTATATATTTAAGTGTAGACTTAATTAATTAATCAAAGAAAGAACATTTGCAAATGGCACACATGGTCTTAAACATTAGTTTATATAATAGTACTTACAAAATTATTTGGTATATTCTAAGTTGGCCAACGTTTATTTAAAATATATATATATATATATATATATATATATATATATGCGCATTATATAAAAAAAACTGCAATTCCAAAAGGAGTATAAACAAATAAAATAATATTAAATTTTGTACTTAAAGTATTATTGATTAAATTAAAATTAAATAAAAGAAATTTTGATTTTGACCCTTGGGGTCCGTAGTATTAAAAATAGGTACCTCACCGCCCTTTTTATTTAATTATTAACATATACATTATAGAGTTATACTATTTTAATTACATGAGAGTCCTTTTTAAAGCCTTTCTGATTTTCTGAGAGTCACTAAAGATTTTGATAATTTATGTAAAGTTCATACTAATTATAGTTCGTCTTACATGTTGTTATAATAGCCCTTTTTTTTTATTACAATTTATTAATTAAATGGTCGCACTTATTTTTTAAAACAGCGTAGAAAGGAGGTAAGCTGAAGTAGCTGAGATGATGTTGACATTTGATTATAGTTGCATAGGCATTAGTTGTAGAAGTTCTTATACTCAGGAACTTAAACCAGATTTCTCTATAGGACCAGAACATAATATAGGCATTAGTTGTTTTATATAGCCAAAAATAAAAATATCATGTTAGAATAAAATTACAGCATGCTTGCAGTAGCCATGCTGTAATTGGTCCAGTTATAATTGGTCTTAACCTGTTATAATTTGATCTGATATGATTTTATAATTTACAAGCAACACTGGTAATTAATTGATCAACTTTTAACGGTACAGAGTTACACCTTGGCTCTAGTTATTTAAAAGAATTATTCTGCTTTAATTAACTTGATTAATTATAGTTGGTGTAGGAATTCTTTAGAGCATAAAAGTTTATAACTTGTAATTAACTTTACATGAACACACTTCATTTAAATTGTCTATTTTTCAGGCTATTTAGTTAAAACACTGTTCAGGCTATATTGTACAGTTCAGGTTTTACAAAATATTATGTTCGTGGTGTTAATTAAAAATATAAGTTGCCTTTTACAAAACTCAATTGGTTACACTTAACAACCAACCACTTATACTAACAAAGCTCAATTTATGGAAAGCTTCAGATATCTTCGCCTTATACACTACATATTGAACAAAAATTAATTATTTTACCTGGTGTACAGCTTATTATCTCATACGGTAAAAGGATATCTCACTACTTGATATTAAGCACCAGACCATGTTGCTAGCTTGTGCAGACGACGCCAGTTGTCTATTAGATATGAGAGAAAAAATGGCGGATTGTATCCTGAACTTGTATTACAGTGTCTCCCTCGTAGTGCGCTACTGGTCCGGTTGGTGCTGCGCGGTGTTTAACCCATGTACTAAAAGTGCTCGTGGCCGCCTTCAAGCAGGCGTATGTGCACGCCCCAATGTATTGGTGTTTGATGGAAAGTATAAGGTCGGGCGATTTAGTGTTTATTTGTTACACATTCAAAAAGTGATAAATGGAGGCCTAAAAAATTAATCCTTCCTGGGCCCATGCAACTTCACAGGTTTTCCATTCATAGAAGGTGTTTTTCCTCGTTTGGTATGTGCACCCCCTTGGAACCCGGGCTTATGAAATAGGTGACCTACCTTGTTAGCTCCGCTCACTGGGTGTACAACACAGTTCATCAGTCACATAGTTTAGTTCACATGTTATATTATCACTATGATCTAAATACTCTAATAATTTTGTAAAAATATAATTATTTACACAAGGAAAGAGTATGCACAACACCAATAACCTACAGTAACACTGACAATAAACAAGACAGTAATAAAACACAAACATAATTATTTGCTTTGTCTTAATTCATAGCATGTGAATTTAGACCTACTCAAATTTGACAATCAAATCTATATATAATTAAATTTCTCTTCTATAGATTCAAAAACTATCCAACCTATTTCACTGAAAATTTCACAGTTTATCCGTATTAATGCTAGGAATGTTTAGACATTACAATAATTACTACAGTCTAAGAGGTTGAAATGGGGTTGTTACCCCTATACAATAAATATAAATTGCACTAACTTCCTACTAGCTATAAAGCTAATATTGTGCTAATATTATTCTTAAGTGATATAAAAACCATTTACAATTTGATTACTTAAGTCAAAGGGATTAATTGATATAACTGCCCTTAATATTAAATAATCATTAATTTATACTTTTTCTATACACGCAAAAACTGCTCAACTAATTTCACTAGAATTTCTTCTTAGGTGAAACAGTTTTATTGCGCAAAACCTGAGAGAAAGACATTTTTAACCCTTATAAATTCATGTCGAGGATTCCTCAAAACATTAGCCTCATTATTTGTACTAGGTTTTATTAGCTTCCTAAATCCGAGAGTTCTGTGTTGTTTCTTCAATGAATTTTGTTTGCCTCATTAATATTTGAGCATATTTTTTTTCAAAATGTTGTAGGAACAGATTCATTTCTTTAAAGAACTGTCTATTTATATTATATTTTATAACAGCAAATTATGTTGCACATATATTTGCGTGCAGTTATAGTTTTGAAAATAACAATTATTTACTCAATTCCACCAAATTTTCTTTTTGTACGTTAAATAATTACATTAAAACAAAAAAAAAGAACAATCCTTTTATATAGTTGGACAGAAAATTTATACAGAGGGTTTGAACATGTGTTTTTAGATTAACATAACATTTACAAATGCCGTCTAAGATATGTCGTCGCATTTTTTAATCAAGTAAGTTCCCTGTATTAGTTTTATGTAACTCTAATTTATTTAACCAGTTTATATAAATCTTGTGATTATTTTTGTTATGTTGATTACGATAAATAAGGTTGATTTTTATAAGGTTTGTTGTTTATATAAATAAAAGTAAACCTTAAATTGTTTTTTTTATTAATTGGGTTTTTACAGGTGTTTAGCCTGGAATGGAGACAGTTTATTAATAGGAGGCAGCTTAGGAACACTATTCATGTGGGATTTAATAAATGTCGCACTTGTCCGACAATTCAAAGCACATGCTGGTAAGTAGGCCTAAGTACTGTACTTGTAAAAATTTGGAAAGTTATCAATTTACACGGCAAACTCATTTACTGAAAAGTTCAGGACCCTATTTAATAATATGTACAGTTTTATAGTAAGGTTAATAGAGTAAGTATTAACAACAACAATAAGCATGTATTTTCTGTGTAGTACTCATCAAATTCCTATTTGATTAGACATCTTGTTTGCACCACTAATTTGAGAAAACTATTCCTGGTTTTTGTTAGTAAAATAATATAACTACAGTTTAATAAAAGGCAAAATATGTTACTGTAACACTAAGTTATAATATTTTACCCAACCCGCCATGTTAAACTTCCCTATCACAAGCGTGATGTTACAACTTCTTTACTTCACTCGGTGAAGTAATGAAACCCATTCAAATAACATTGAGTGCTCAACTTAATAAAATATACCTCTATGGAGCCAACGACTACGCTAGAAATCAGCTGTGCGCTTGAATGTTATTGTTATGCTTTAAAGTATTTTCATCAACCAGTGAAACAAATCAAAGTAAAATTGT
>JAGFPH010011519.1:9034-22641 GCA_018207615.1 Philaenus spumarius | reverse complement strand
TAGAGCTGTGTAACTTATTAAACAAATAAGAACTTTTTAAACTCATCATTCAAATAATATGTCTGAAATATATGAACATGTGCTTTCTGAAAGTTTAACATGTTGAGAGCATGAACATGTGGTAACAGTTAAAGTTAACATGACAAATGCTAACAGGTTAACTTATGTTAAATCATGATTTACCAATTAACATTTATTCTCAACCTTGCTTGTTAAACTTTTATCAAAATAATATAAAGGCAAACTCTTTAAGCCTAAAGTCTGTTCACAATGTTTTGGTTTTAAAACCTACTATAAATGCTAAAACCATGATATTTTGTTTTACATGCAGTGTATACTGGTACAAGATGGAGAGTTAGAAATGTTCTTCTGCTTTTAAAACAAAAACTTTACCTTCTGACCATCAATGCAACTTCTTACTGTTTTATTTCGGCGACAGTGCCTAGTGTTTGAAATAGCTACACTCAAATTACCAACTACCTTTTAAAACATAGCTATGAACTATATAATAAAGTTGTACTAAAATCTGCAGTGAACATTTACTATAAATTGTTTTTGGAATAGGTTGTGTAAATTTTGTTGTCTTTGTTAAAATTATAATATATAATATATGTCTTTTGTAATTTAATTTAATTGGGAGGTGCGCTATAGCAAATTTTGGAACTACAGTCCTTCAGGGATTTTCAGTAGAAATTTAAAGCCTTTTTTTATTTATTATAAGAGAGACGTCTCACCATATCATTAAACGCAATTATTTTTATTATTTAATTTTATTTAGCATTAAGGTTGGCCAACAAAATAAATGTTATCTATTAATAAATCTATGGTACTATGCATGTAATCTTATAATTTTGTATAGTTAATAAAATTGTATAAATTTTGTGTTTATTATTAATGGGGAGGGTTTTTCAGCATTTTTAAATTTTTAGGGAGGGATCTTTTAAATTCAACAAAATAATTATTGTAAAGCTAAACTTTTATTAAATTCTTTTTTGTAACTAAGGGCATATAAATTTTTATTTTTGTAATTAAGGTCATGTCATTTTTTTAATAAATATATTTAAAATATATTTTTCTTTTGATTTTGGTGAATAAATCAAAATCTAATCTAACTTCTTCTTTATTGAGTTGACTAAAATATATCTGATTAATATTTGTGAGTGATCGGCTAAGACATTTCTTCAGTTTGGCGAGTGTTGTTTTTAAGGTAAGTCTTTTGAACATGTCCAGTCTATGTGGTCCAGTATAGCTTCCGTTTTATTTAATTGTCTTTATCCGAGACTGGTACACAATCGTGCATTAATCAATATTGTATATTATATGTTTAAATATTTTCCTTTGCTGGGGCGCCTTTCGACCTTGTATTTGTGACGGCGTTTGTTAGTGTACAACCATTGATTCTATGTATTCCGTGTTGTGCTCTCATTTTGGATATTTATTTTGGTATTAATTAATCTTCAAATTAAATGAGTTATTCGATATGTATTTTTGGTGTAGCACCCAAAAGTTTTGATTTCAGTAAAATAAAAGTTTAGCAAGTAATTTAGGGATCATAAACAGGTTATTTAATAAATGTTTTTTGAAATTTGAGGCTTTAACTTTGTGGAAGTTAATCATAATGAGGTTGGTTGTGTGGATTGTAACAGTGTGTGTTTTTCTTATCAACCTCATTAATATATGTTGATTACATGTTAAGTTTGGTTTAGAACACAATGGGTGTTCTCGCCGCTCGTCCAACGGTGACATTGCTACAGTAACACTTCTGTGATGTACATGCTGTAAGCTGTAGAACGCTCCTGTTGGTGCGCTGTGCACCCGTAGGAGGGGGAGTGTCTCCTTCGTGGGCCACTATGCAAGAGACGGAATTTCATTCTAAGTAAAAGTATTTAACTTTTTTATAGTTAAATCATTAGCCAGCAGGACAGTTATTTTGTTTAATTTTTTATAAATAAACTGTTGTTGAAATCAAAAATTTGTTTTATTTCAAAGCCAAATACTTAGCACGTCTATCTTACTGAAAAGTGTTCAATGAAAAACGGTTAAAAAGTTATTAAACTTGTTGAAAGCAGCATGAACCTGCCGATTGCTTTTCTAAGTAATCAATGGCTTTCAATGGGTATGGGTAATTTTAGTGAATTCGGGGAAGGTGTAAAATTTTGCTGCCTAGGGGCGGCAGATATCTAAATACTCCCTGATTAAAACTTGTACAGTAAAACCTCATTAATCCGGACCCCATTATGACGGACTTCACTTAATCCGGACAGCCAGTTGACTGTAGATTATAAAGATTACATTCAGCTAAATTTGGAATAAACCATTCTAAACTAGTAGTCCACAGAATGGACCTTTCATATTCACAGTGTAATACATTTTACTAAATGTTTTATGAATTAACGTATTGTCTGTACATACAACTAAACTCAGAATACATGTTTGTTTTATATAAAGGGTGTTTCATTATGTACCTTTGTTCATATTAAGGTTATTTCATTTAATCCGAACTTTAAATTATCCGGACGACTTAGAGCCCCAATTAGTCCGGGTTAATGAGGTTTTACTGTACTTGAAACAAAGTTTTATAGATAATATTTAGTTGGTTTACAACAACTATAAACGGATTTAATACTGCACCTACTAAGGAATTTTTTTTATATAAATCAGTATTTTTCCACCCCTTGTGCTAAGGGTTTCAGATATAAAAACAGATTTAGACTAAAAATGTTGGCAGTATTTAGAAAGTTTACATACATCAATTTTGATTGGGCTTGATAATGTGTCACTAAGGAAGTAATTCATTTTTTGTCCTGAACCTCATTTTGGCCACCCCTTGCTGTGGTTGGTTATATCAAAAATTGTTTCATACAAAAGTTTTGGAAAATATTTAGAACGATTACAATAATTTTGAACAGATTTGGTATTGTACATATTAAGGCAGTTAGGCCCCTATGCCTTTTTTTGTTTTTCAACCTATATTTTTCCCGCCCCTTGCGCTAAACATTGCAGTTATTCAAAATAGTTTTAGACAAAAGATTTAATAATGTAAAGAAGAATTACAGCAATTTCAAATGGGTTTGATATTGAATCTATCATTTTTAGCGAATTTCCATAGGAAAAATGAGCTATTGCAGTGGCCCTTATGGTGAGACCTAAGGTCGGGAGTAGCAAATGAGCACCGATCATGGTCCCAGAACACGTTTTGGGGTAGGACATTAAAATTCATATATATGTGTTTGCACTCTAGCGGCCGCATTTTAAGTCCGATTTGGTCCAAATTTGGTACACGTGTTGCTTGTCTATGTCGCTCGGACGAGTTCGTTAGCCAAAAAATCCAACAACCGGAAGTACTTTTTTTGACCGGAAGTAACTATTTTTTGAGATTTTTACTACGAGAATTACATTTGTTTAGAGTTTTTTCTAAAAATATAAATTTACGATGTTATTCTGCTCATTTTGTTTTTTTACACGACCTTTTAACTCGCTTGTTTCCCCCAAAATCGACCAAAACGTAAAATACCATAAAAGTACCCGGTTCGAAGCCAAGTGGGGAAAACTCGCAAGGCCACTAGGCGCAAACAAATTCTACTAATATATTGTGTACACACAGACAGCTGTTCAACGCCTTCGTGAGTAGACCTATTTCCCAAATTGTTGGTTGGAACCCTAAAACGTAGGCATATAAGCTTAATTTTGGAAATTTGCTCAACTCACGTCAGCGGTCCAGCTGCATGGTCGAATTTTTTATTTTATCTGCAACCTCATTTTTGTTGCTGTAAGGGTTGCCTGACCGAGTGTTCGGAAACATAGAAAAAATGACACTTTAGTAACACCCAAAGAATATTATAACATATTTGAAAAATTTGGTACTTTGATCAATATTTCCAACCCAGAATGTTGTGTATTTGATTGGCGTGAGTCAACTGCTAAGTGTTTTAAAAAAACCTGCCAATTGGTCTTTTAAATTTAATATTTCTAAAAGGTTCATTATAACCCGTGACCAAGTTAAGATGGTATTAATAAGTGGAGAGCAAACTTATCGATCAGATATTGGAATAAATAAATTTATACTAAGACATAGAAAGAACCTATCATCCGTGAATCCTGAAGTTATTCCAACTGGAAATTGTGCTACAGTGTTACCAACTCTCGAAAATATTTAGCCCTTAAGCTTAAGTCAAAAACCCCTAATATCACCATAATTACTTAGAAACCCTCCTAAAAAAAAAAAATCCTGTTAAAAAATAATATTCTGTAATATTTTTGAATAAATGTTAATATTAAATAAACTTAACATTTCAGTGCATGGATTAAATGTTGTGCAAGATCCACCATTTCCATGCAATGTGAATCGGACCATCATCATACTTTGTAGCATTTCAACAGATAGTCTATGCCACAACTTATTTTTGACAATATATATAGATGGAGAATGCGCGCTCGACACTTTCGTTTGAATTTGGAACCGTGACAAATGCTAGTCTGAATTTTGTGACATTTTCATAACGTTTACAGCCAGCTGTGTCACAATAATTATAAACTTCAAAATAAAAATCAGCTGAAACTAAAGGATAAGTTTTCGACCATGTTTTACTACTCAATTGGTGCCACTCGGACTCGATGTCATTTTTGTCATAGATATAAGCTCGCTGAATGTGATTCAATATTGGTTTTATGCCAGGTTTGACTCGAGATGAAGTGGTCTCAAGTTAATTTGATCATTAACAAATTGCCTGTAGACACAGCAGTACAATAGCAAAATTAAATTAAACAATGAAAGATTTTATAATATTTTGAAATATTAAATAATATAAATTTGTTTAATCTTTTAAATTTCCTTTGATAATTTATATTTCAATTAATTGCCTTCACTTAAATACTTATATGTTCTTATAATAGCTTATCATAAAGAATAAATACTCACTTTCTTTAAATAATAACAATAAAAATCTTTAATTATTCAACTAGTGGACATGGCAATGCTTCGCTATTGCTTGATTTACCTAACCTAAAATTATATTCAGTTTTTCATCCAAATCAGTTGTTGATCAAAATCAGCTGTTTTAAGCTTTTCATACGAACAGCTGTTTTTTGTGCCCCTGATAAAATCAAAAGAAATCTTTCTTCTTCTTCCTTAAGATTGACCTTCCATAAGATTAACATGGCAACTTTGAGGGCCACTGGGGCGAAGCCCTTAACATACATTGAGCTCATTTTAAGGGAAGCACAACTTCAGAGTGAGCTCTGTAAAATGACACCAAAAACATCAAAATCGGTTAAAAGCTCTAGGAGGAGTTCTACTCACAAAATAACCCCTAGCAAATTAATTATGTATAGATAATTATAATTAACAATTTATATTTGAAATATTGTCTGTAATCCCTTCACCGAGTGTTCATATAGTTTATATGGGATTATCAGTTAAGAATTATTTGGATTTATAATTCTACAACAAAAGTTCAATTAGGCTCTCACATAACTACAAACTCTTTAAACAAATAAATTATATATGGCTTGCTCAGACATTATTAATGTTACAATTATTAATTTGATCTCGGGCTAGGGGTTTCCCGGATCCATCCACATTTATTTAAATATTAAGGTTAGTTATAAATTATATATATATATATCTTAGACTAATTATTACTTATTTAAATTTAATGAGAACATAGAATAATGATGATGATTTTAGAAAGAAAGTTCGAAAGTCTTAATATTAATTGTTCGTTGCACAAAATTTCCACTATAAAGGTTTTTATGTGAATTTGGTTTCTTTGAATAAGATTATAAAGTCAGATATGTTTGTATTAAAATGGTTTTATCTCACCCAAATTTGTTGTCTTGATTATCATAAGGATGTATCACTGTTTTAAGGTATTTCAATGCAGATATAGCATAGATATTCGGCACAAAATATATACGTCGATATTGTTCAATGGTTATTTCTGCACTAAAATTAAATTGTACTTTTTAGACCATTGTTCTCCACGGGGTTCACATATAATCTCGTCACCAAAATCTCTGTCCCAGCTGATTTACATACAGTAGAACTCCAATTATCCGGATTAATTGGGACCTGACCAGATCCGGATAATCAAAAATCCGGATAATTGGATTTTTCTCGAAAAAAGGCCGTTTTTTGGAGAAAAACGTAAACAAAACATAATAGAGAACATTTACGGTATTTATTATGAAAAAACAATATCAATGTTAATGTTTACATTTCGTAATATTTACAAACAATACTAAATCACTGTAAAATACATTATTTTTTGAACATACCAGGCAGAGTCAGCTATTTTGCTACCTTAAATCGATTCCGCGCCGCTAAGTCTCGCGTCCGTTTGACTATGTTCTTATTCAAATTTGATCCGGATAATTGGCGATCCGGATAGGTGGAGTCCGGATAATTGGAGTTCTACTGTATGTTTAAAATGGATACAATATCTGATGATTGAACATGATTTATAATATGATACTTATATTATTATTTTTTTTAAATTTTATTTTATTCTATCTAATTATTCTTTAGTTTTAAATTATTTTTTAAGAAACAAACTCTTATTTTATGCCTGAATTATTAATTTGAATGTAGCGGCTCGTAATGTCATCAGCCAATCGGAAGTGTGCTGGAGGCGGGGCTATTTTCGTGTGTCGATTGAATTAGCGAAATTTTGTAGATCCGTCCTCTTTACATGCTTCGCGTTTAAATAAATGAATTTTTATTAAAATTATGAAATGTACGTTTGAAAGATAATTTAGTTCTACAGCCCACAAGATGTATCAATATTTTAGGATAATTTACTTTCATGTTTTATTCGTGTCGAATCGGTTGGGTTGTAATGTTGATTTTCTTATCCAGTGTCGTGTATGTCACTTGTTTCTTTAGTTATTTCTTTAATGGTTTTGGTTTATGTTTCGGGCCTTTTGTGATAAATGGTAAACATATTATAGTTCCTATAGGCCAGATTTTCTTTTATCAATTCTCTTTCGTATATTTACTATTAATTTTTTTTCACATGGGACTTTATAATATTCTTATATTTCTAATGCTAAATTGAGTTGTCGAGTATCGTGGATATATCGCGTTGGCGCTCTGGATTTCGTGTAGGCCGAGATTAGTTTAATTAATAATTTACAACATAAATACTGAACTGTTTCAACTAGTAAACAACAATCAACATATTTCCAGTAAGCTTAGACAGTCACCACAGACTAGTTGTAATATATTGCCCTATATTTATGGTAACACTGGTGACATTTTTTGTTTTTCATTTAACACCGAATTCTTAGTACAGTAACTAGGAACTGTACTAGATGTCACTAAGTCGCTTGGTCAACAAATAAATATGATTGGGTTATCCCATGGCCTATATTTTTACTCCTTTATTTTTCTCAATAAAACAAAAATAAATATAATAAGTCAAAAAAATACCCCTAAAAATATAGAGCCATTAAAAAATTCCCATCCCACTTATTTACCCCCTAAATTTGGGGCGGAAACCTCTAAGTTGGGAACACTGCTGTGCTAGAGTAAAATCAGAGAAGATGAATGACATGAAACAGCTCCTAGAAACTCACTTTGGAAATACTCTGGATCAAGTGCCCGAATTAAATTTTATAAAGACATTTTAAATATTGTAAGTAATGAGTCACTACAAAATGTAGATAATGAAAAATATACTGATTTGTGTTCGCCTCCTTGTGAGAAAAGTATCTTGTGTATTTAAATACAATCAGAAAATCTAATGTTTCTTTTGTTTTATAAGTGCAGGTTCTAACAAAAGCTATTTTGTATTATTACTAAGCAAAATTAAAAGTTTTTAATGTGTTAAAAAGAGTTTTTATTTCCAAAATTCAGAAGCAAAGACCGACATTTGGATCAAGGTGAGATGCAAAAACCGACATCTGTTTATTTAAAAGTTAATTTACGACTTTGTTTATTATTTCTCAATTCCAGGCTTTGTTTTAACAAGGAAAAATTACCCAGCTTTATGTGAAAAAATTACGTTAAAAAAGATGACTTTTAAGTTGTGTCAGTTTTTTTCTAATTCTTGAAAAATCTACTATGATGGAGATATCTGTTTTTTCTTCTAAACGCCTCATATCACTAGTAAATCATCGTGAAAAATCACAGGCGGATTAATTAGATACACATCAGAAATACATAATTTATACAAAAAACAACACACTTTATCTAGACCTACCTAACTATGCAGACGGGGATTTTAACTCGGTAAATGTGTACAATTATAAGAACTATAAAACTGTAGGAATATTTAATTTGTTAAGATTTTGTGTTTATGTATATTAATATATATATTTAAAGAAAGATAAAAATATTATCTTTCAATTGCCTTTTATTCAGGGGCGGCTCTAGCGGGTAGGCCCGGGCTCATCCAAATCCTTTGAAATAAATTCAAAATTTAATTATTTTTTCTTAAAAAAAATTCAGTAGAATAGTATTACAAATTCTAATTAATATTAAATAGGTGTCATTCCATGCTTTTAGACTTAAAAGTAAACAAACTATTATTTAAGAAATAATTAATTGTTTGAGTGTAGCAATTAATAATGTATTACTCGTTCCATAAAGGCAGACAAGCAAGATTACAGATGGATGGTTTATAGCGTATTAGGATAAATAATTCGACCACGCAGCTAGACAGCTGACGTGAGTTGAACAAATTTCCAAAATTAAGTTTATATGCCTATGTTTTAGGGTTTCAACCAACAATTTGGGGAATAGGTCTACTCACGAAGGCACAGAAGAGCTGTCTGTGGGGTACACAATATATTAGTAGAATTACAAAATGTGCAGAATGACATTCTACATTTATATTTTTAGAAAAAACTCTAAAAAAATTAAATTCTCGTACCTAGTAAAAATCTCAAAAAAAGTTACTTCCGGTCAAAAAATGTACTTCTTGTTGCTGGATTTTTTTTGCTAACGAACTCGTCCGAGCGACATAGACAACCAACATGTGTACTAAATTTGGACCAAATCGGACTTAAAGTGCGAACACACATATATATATATATATATACTAGCAACAGAGCCCGTTGTGGTTAAATACAACGGTCTCTAGAAAAATATTACATATATGCTGTACTTCTTGTGAATACCTGAAAATTAATTTGATTTTTTTTTTTTCAAGAACGAAATTGTTTTGAATAAAAAAAACTAATTTTCTAATAGAGCAAGATAATAAAAAAATCAAATGTAATATATTTATTTACAGTATATTTCTTTATAAACAACATTCTTTGTAAATACTTCATGTGAGTTTTTCAACAGTCTCCCTTGATCTTTGCTAGGGATAATTTTAATTTTAATGTCTTCAAACCTTTTTACTCTAGAGAGTGCAACATACAATTGTCCATGGCTAAATACTGGTGCTGGAAGGTATAAACACCAACTTTCTCCAATGTCTGGCCTTGTGCTTTATTTATTGTTATAGCAAATGCTAATTTTAGAGGAAATTGCTGTCTTTTCAAAACAAATGGCAAATCTGTGTCCAACTGTGCTAAATTAATCCTTGGAATGAACACAATTTCACCTGCTGACGATCCAGTTAAAACCTCTGCAATTAAATTTGGCTTGAGTTCTTTAACAATTAATCGTGTGCCGTTACATAACCCTCGTTTTGTGTTAAGATTTCTTAACAACATTATCACAGCTCCGATCTTTAAATTTAAATTATGTATTGGCATTCCTGATGGTGATAGCTGATTTAAAAATTCTATTGGATAATGAATATCTGCTTGTGAACTATCGTCCGCTTCAATAGAATCCGAACTTAAATATGTTGTTGATTTCCTTCCAGTAAGTTGTGAACAGTTTCGTTTAGAAAATCCACATCTGAAGTTTTTGAGCATAAAATAGCCTTCTGGGCGTATTCATGAGAGTGAGCAATGTCCAACTTATCTCCAAATATATCGGTGGCTATGTTATCGTGGCTTAAAATATTGGGTGGTATTGCTATTAATTCTTCTGGTAAATCATTAGTTCTATCAGTCAGACCATTCCCTATGCTTAATAGCCATTTGCTAAATAAATCATCCACTGATCGTACATTTTTACTCAGTCGTAGGATCTTAAAGGTTTACCACAGTGGATGGAATTTTATACTTGTTTCTATTATTTTTATTCTGTTACCATGTCTGACAACTGGCAGAGTTTGCCTGAAATCCCCGCCCAATAACATAACTTTTCCACCGAAAGGATTCTGGTTGTTCATTATTTCCTTTAGTACTCTGTCGATAGCAGTCAAAGCAATTCCTGGTGCCATAGTTGCTTCATCCCAAATTATGATTTTAGCTGATCTGATGATAGTGGCTTCGAGAAAATTTAATCTTATATTTGATACTGATGTTTCGTTTAAAGGAGGTACTAATTTGAATTGGTTAAAATATGTTTTACCTCCTTCCAATAAGTTTGCAGCAATTCCAGTAGACGCAATAGGCAATGCAATGTTTTTTTCTCCACGCACTGTACACAGAATAGTTTTATACAAATAGGTTTTTCCTGTGCCTCCTGACCCATCCAGGAAAAAACATGTTTCTGGGACTTCATCATTAATTTTATTGCTGCAATTATATTATAGTAACATTGTCTTTGCTCAGAATTCAAACTATTTATCATTTATATTGCGTTTTGTACTGGTAGTCTATATGTGTTATCCCCTACGATAAAAGGGCAATAGTAGTCCCAGTTATTTACAACTTCATCAACTACTGCGGATCGTATATCACTGTATTTAGATTGAGATTTATGACTTAAAAATGAGATACTCCTAAAGAAACAGTTTCCATCACCAACAATATCGTGAATAGTAAAATTATTCATTTTCAATCAAATATAAAATATCTACTCTTATAATTCACAGTTCAAAATGACAATTTATGGTTGTGAAATCCATACACCACTTTACTCACTAATAATTAATGGTACAAATTAAACACATAACTTATGAAACACACATATATACATAAGGAACACACTTTAACCACAAATCCAAATTGTAAACAATCAAGTTATCACTGTGGATCGTATATCTCTATACAGATTGAGATTTATGACATAAAAATGAGATTCTCCTAAAGAAACAGTTTCCATCACCAACAATATAGTGAATAGTAAAATTATTAATTTCCATCAATCTAATATAATATACAGGGTGTTACAAAAAGGTTGGGGGAGAGCTTTCCAACGACCCAGTAATTAATAAAATCGGTCCAGTAGAACTGTAGATTTATTATTATTAGCTTTTATATTTATATAATAAAGGAGCATTTATATTTATACTCGACACCTTAACTGTTAGCATTGGTTTACAACTATAATTAATAATTTAACTATGTACAGTTTAACAGCAATTAAAAAAAAACAGATTTTGAAACAACTCAAAATGACGTACAATATATAGTTTTCTAAAGAAATAAAAAAAAAAAACTATTACAATTCGAAATATTGCATTAATCCAAAATGAATAATTAAAAGAAGAGACCCCGACGCGATCTAGCGGTGAAATAGTAAACTAACCCGGTAATCGCTACAGACGAGTTTTCCTAAGCAAATTAAACTTTTAAACATAAGAATCAACCGAATCTAAATAACAATTTAGATTATGAATAATTTAACCCATCATCGGATATAAATAAATGGTCAAAACAGAGGAAAACCATTCAAAATTAAAACATATTAGCATGCATTCGGCCTACTTTATAAAAGACAAAAATCTTAAACACGTGAAGTAAATTCTATAAATATCCTGTTATCAAAAATAGGTATTGCGCAGGCACCAGTATCAAACGATTCAGAAATGAATAAGCTTCCCAAATAATATAATAAGTTAATATAACTAATCGAAAAGAACACTCTAATTAAATGAAGAAAACATGCAAATTCACCATATTTCAGTTAAGAAATGTATACAGAGGCCTACAACAGCTGGCAAGTATGTAAGACGTGGTCGAGCGATATGATTGGTCGAAAATATTCGCGGATTAATCTCAAGATACCAAATATGTTAATTTCTTAAAAACATCGGTTTTATGAAGATGAAAAGAATTATTTCCTAATTTAATATAAATAGTCCATAAGATATTTACTAATTAAAAATTGTTCTGAGATCTAAGTAAAAAACTAGTGTTAAGGTGATAAACAACAAAAAATAGACGTATGGTGTAAACATAAAACGTAACGTGAAGTGTAATAAACAAATTTAACATTTTCTAAGGGAAAGCCTATTTGTAACAATAAAGAAAAATTGTGATTATTACATTCTGACCTAAGGTCTGGTCAAAGACAGTTCAATACATAAGTGCTCTCTTCATATATAAAACCATTGAGCGAAAATATTAAAAATCAAGAATCAAACATAAGGGTAAATGACCCAATACTAAATCATGAAAATTTCATTTATAGCCTAATGGTATAAAAGATAAGTTGCAGAAAGAAATTTCGAAATCGGTGAGACCTAACCTATTTATTTTCCATTGTACTTTATCTTGTGCTGTAACAAAAGTTACTTTTCTTATTATTTTGAAAGTGTTGACTGTAAATCAATAACTCATTTTCAAATATTACTTAACTATATCAATGAGTAAACAATTCTTTTCATTTAATGAACTTGTATATATATGTTATGTGTATTGTAAATGTATAGTTTAATTTGTTATGTATATAGATATGTTTAATGAATTATTTTTTTAAAATTTTGGATGAACCGGCCCGAAAACCCTACCCGGAGATAGAATTTCATAAACATTAAATGTACATGAGCTCATTTTCAATTGAATTATCTACTTGATTATAGATATATAATATATTTTGAATTCTTTGTTAATAACTTATGATTAGGACATTTATTTCATAATTTATTTTCCTTTGTTATTTGAATTAAGTTTGTTCTTTTTAAATGTTTTTTTTTGAGACAATTAAAATTTTGTTAATTTGAACGAACAGTGATATTATTATTTATTTAGAAAATTGATAAATTAAGAGACCGATATTAGATATATCAACAGGGTAACGTTTCAAATGGCGCCCAACGCACGGCTTCATCCAAAAAGGGAAATAATTCTTGTTACTTTAAATTAAGATCTTAAATTCTACCGAAAACTATTTAATTAAACAGTTTAAATAAAGGAATATTTTAACCAATCATGGAACGAGACGAGCGTCATGACTTAAGAAAACAGATACAAAAAACTACAAAAGCATGCGAATCGTATGATTTTCCAAATATAAATACGTCTAGACAACACGGAATCACAAATCTTGTTAATGAGCAAGGAATAGGCGAACAGAGGGAGGAATGGCGAATCCAAGAGAAAGCAGACCACCGACAAGAAGACGTGTTCATTGGGGAACGCAAAGATGGGGAAGAAGAGTCAGGGCCTATCACATTTTTCTTAGGCGATAAGGAATCAGAAGAGGAAATTCGAACCGAAGAGGCACGAACATACGACGAAAATGGTAAGAGGTCTGAGGAAAGTACTACGGCATCCACATCAACATTAGAAGAGCAACCAACATGGTTGAATATGTTAATGCAACAGTTTGGCTATGTGAAACAACAACTCAATAGCCAAAACCAAAAACTTAG
>JAGFPH010011518.1:22518-33550 GCA_018207615.1 Philaenus spumarius | reverse complement strand
GTATTACATGTATTATATGTGATTACACTCTAACGGCCGTAATTTAAAACAGATTTGGTCAAATTTAGTACACTGGTCGTTTAAGTCGGTCGGACGAGTTCGTTAGCAAAATAGACCACCAATTTAAAGCACATTTTTTGTACGGAGTATTACATGTATTATATGTGATTACACTCTAACGGCCGTAATTTAATACAGATTTGGGCAAATTTGGTACACTGATAGTTTAAGTCGGTCAGAAGAGTCCGTTAGTAAAATAGACCACCCATCTAAAGCACGTTTTTGTACGGAGTATTACATGTATTATATGTGATAACACTCTAAAGGCCGTAATTTAAGACCGATTTGGTCAAATTTAGTACACTGTGAGACGGGCTCGCTTCGCTCAGCCCGCTCAAGTCAAAAATTATAAAAAATAATTTTCCATAACTAATTATAAAATCGACTAAGTCTTTAAGACAGGCTTAATCAGTGTTAGACAAGCTTAGAAAGCAAGGTCCAAGGCGACTCGTTCAAGGCCAAATGTAGAATTGTCGGTGCAAGTTCATAAGAACAATGGAAAAATTAAATATTCAAATTTAGTTGATATTTTTATATTTTTGTATAAAGCAAAGTAAATGGATTAATTTATATAAGTAAAGTTTTTTGATAAAATGAAAGGTGTTAAAAATATGCGTAAAACTAAAGTAACACAAAAAACCAAAATTGGTAATTTTGAAATTTGGAAAAAAGTAAAAAGTATAAAGTATAGATAATTAATGTCATTAAAGGTCAATAGAAACAGATTTTGGTAAATTTTGAATTTTGCAGCATAGCTATAAATTTAAAAGTAAATTAATTAATAAAAGTTGAATTTAAATGAATTAAGGTAAATGGCCATGAAATATGATAACTGCTAATTAAAAATAAAATATGTAAGGTTAATAGCTCACGGGCGTTAACGTATTTTAGTAAAAATAGAAAGTATAGGCCTAAAAAGGCCTAAACTCAATTTACATTAACGGCAATTGATAATATCAGATAACCGGCAATGTAAAGGCTCCAGAGAGATAGATATAGATAAAAAAATAAATTCATTATAGTAAATTTACCCAAAATGAGAATTTTCGGAAAACCAAAAGTGTTAGAACTCAGGAACCAAAAGGGATAAAAACATGGGAAAAACAGTAAAACAATCGTCGGGTTTACAGGGAACAGTAACAGTAATAAAAAGTGCCAGAAAACCGAAATCGCGGAAAAGCGCGGTACGGGAAAGTGCGGAAAACACGTAAGAGCGTAAATACCGAACCGAACGTCGTACAGTTTCAATTCAAGTTTGCAGATAATCCAGAAGTTGTCCAGAACAACAATCTGAAGAGATATTCAGAATCCAGTTACGGGATCGGGAGTTATAGGAAATCGGTGAAAAATAGAACAATTTTGACAAACCAAAAATGACATGAATATTTCGTCGGAAGGACAGGATTTAAGTTGAACCGACCACCGGTAAGATGACTCCGCCCACCAGCCAATGCTGGTAACAACTTTCACTACAATTAAACATTACATAATGGAAACATCGTCGTAATTAAAAGTTAATTAATTCAAAACTTATAAAACTAATTATCCTGATGGCAGGAAAAATAACTAAAAAATTCTCCTTCAAATATTAATGAAGTTATTCGCTTTTAAAGTAAAAGAAACAAAGGGAAATTATTTGAACTAAATGGCAAGAGTTTTTTCCCTCGAAAGGGAGAAGGTCAGAAGTTGCTGTTTAGATCGACAGTCTGAGAAGAACTCGGAGGTAGACACCATGTTACTCGTTTAAAAAATTAAATTGTTTTTAAAGTCTGAGAAGAACTCGGAGGTAGACACCATGTTACTTGTTTAAAAAATTAATTTTTTTTTAAAGTCTGAGAAGAACTCCAAGGTAGACGTTATGCTACTCGTTTATTAATTTGAGTCTTCATGTTTGAGCTTCATGAGTCAGGACGCTGGGTACTTGTATGCAAAAAACATTATCCACGTTCTGTGAAGAATCGATGTATAGCTTGACGTAAACTGGAACACTAGAGACGGTTACATCTTTCAGGACTACAGCCAGACGTATCCAAGCAGGGGTTAAGTATCCGAACCCTGGAGGAAACCAGACGTTTCAACAAGACTGTCAGTGCAGGGACCGAGCGACTGCCAACGAGCCTAGGACATCTCTGAAGTGCGCATAACACCACCCAGGGATATATCTCATATGTCATCGGCGTAAGGGTTAGCAGTAACTCCAAATCCTGCCAGGAACTCCAAGGGGAACGCTTAACAAATTCGCATAAGGTATAGTCAGTGCAATCTTTTCAAGCATACATTTCATCGTTGACCCACTTAGTAATTTTGCTCTTTTTTAAATTATCAAAAACGTAAATAAGGTTATAAATATTAGAGTCATTTATCTATCTCTCACGGCAGTCTTCGTTATAAATTGTATATAAAAAATTGTTAAAGTTAGTCATAATACTGAGGTATAAAATAAGGAATATAAATTTATTTTGTAATTATAAAAATTTGTTGATAAGAGTCTAATTGAATAATTATTCAAAAGTGTGTATATAGTTTTGCTTGAATATAAATTAAAAATCCAGAAACCAGTTGGCTCTGATCAAAATATATAAATTCTTATTATTTGTAATTATAGTAGTCCTGAACCAGCTAGTAATCGTAATCTGTGTGTATATATATATATATATGAATATAGGTAGCCAATATTGCTTGTTATAAAGAGGGTAAACAGTTCTCCAAATGGCACGACCCTGAAAAGAGTCGAGGTTCTCCAGAGATTAAAATTAAAACTAGAACCTTTTCAAATTTTAAGAAAATCTGTCCACAAGAGGGTGGGCAAATTTCTTGCGGCGACGATTGGAAAGGTGAGCTGAGCGGATAGTCGCGTAAAAGGTCGTTGGTGGTGGTAAGGCCGACGAGAGCGGTTCGTCGCAAGTGGCGCCCGACAGCGTGGAGCGAAAATTAGCAGAAAATAAATTGTTATTTTAGTTCCATACGATCAGAAAAATACCCTTTTTATAGCAAGGAAACCTAATTATAAATACAAACCTGTTTAAATTCTAAAAATAAGTAAGTTAAGTAAATAGAAAACTAATAACCTACTCACTATGTCTAGGCAAGAGGGAGAAATGGCCAAAATGATGGCGTATTTGAAGGGGATGGAAGCCCAAAGGGTATTAGAAAAACAGGAGGCAGATAGAGTTAGGAAATTAGAAAAAGAGGAGGCAGATAAACGGGATCAGGCTAGGGAACAGGCTAGGCTGTTAGAAAAAGAGGAGGCAGAAAGAGTTAGGCGGTTAGAAAAAGAGGAGGCAGAAAGAGTTAGGTTGTTAGAGAAACAAGAGGAGGCAAATAAAGAAAAAGCTAGGGAACAGGCTAGGCAATTAGAAAAAGCGGAGGAGGCGGAGTTAAGGCGCGAAGAAAGGGGAGCGATTGTAACGGAAGTAAAAGGCGTCATTAACGAGGTTAGAGTAGAAATAGGGAAGGAATTAACACTACATTCGGGTAGGATAAGGGAATGTGTTAAGGAAATAGAAGAGATTAAAAATGAGGTAGCTGAGTTAAGGGAAGATGCTAGGGCAAATGCTGATAACATTGACAGCAATCGGACCGAAATCATTAGGTTAAATAAAGCTGTAAGGGAATTGCCTAAGGGAAGGACTGGTTCAATAGTAGGGGAGCCACAAATAACCCATATCTACCAAAGGCAGCCAGAAATTGAAAAAATTGAGTTTTGGGGAGGAGCTAACGAAGACCCGGTTAGGTTTATAAAACTAATAGAGGACAAGTTGGACGAAATAAATCCTAATATGGATGAAGAAGGGAAGCTTAGGATAGCAAAGCGACATTTGGTAGGGCAGGCACATATTTGGTGGCAAGTAGTAAAGGCCAGCCGAACTAAGTATTGTGAGTTTAGGGAGGCTTTCATAGAGAAATATTGGGGTTACGAGGCGCAACGTAGAGTTAGAGATATGGTAGATTTTAGTAGGTATGATTGGCAGGGGAAGAAAACGATGGCGGAGCATTTTTGTTGGATGGCGTTAAAGGCAGCGAATTTAGACCCACCGATCCCTGAAAAAATATTAGTCCACACCATTATGAGGCATTTCAATCAGAAGGTACAAATAGCCAGTTTAAGTAGGCCTAATTTAAATATTAGGGAGGCGATAACGTTCTTAGATCAAATGCAAAACATGGGAGGCGGAACGCGCGCAGTACCAACCCCACCTAGACCGAATATGCAAGAAAGAAGGCCGGATAATGCCAAATATAATAGGGATAGGGTTAGGAGCCAACCACAACCTTCCCAAAACCCTAACCATTCATCCTATGGTCAGAACCCTAGAAATACCTCTAACCGCCAACCCAACAACCCGGGTCCATCTAATCATGGGGTTCCTCAAAATGAGCGCTCAAAAAACTAATCCACGAGGTCCCGGAAAAATACAATAGAATAGCGAACTGGTCAGGAAATAGGGCTTTGAAAGGGGTTGCGGATAAAACAAATTATAAAGTAAATAATAATAATAATAAATTAAAGAAGGATAAACTTCGCATAAATAAATCATTAAAAATAAATAATTTAACGTGTAACATAAGAGAGGAGTTGTTGCAAGAACCAGAAAACACATATTTAAGTAAAGACTTGCCTCAATGTCCTAACGTAAATGTAAAATTAAATAATGTTCCGGTGGTAGTCCAGGTAGACACAGGTGCACAATGGTCATTCTTACAGGAAGAATTTTATGCAAATTTAATAGGTAAGGGACATAAAATATTAGAGTTACCAGTCCATAATGTACAGGTTATTACAGCAATTAAAAAGAAGCGTCAGCGCGTCACCAAACAGATAATCGTAGATATAGATATAAATGGAGAGGTTGTCCAGGAAATATTTTTAATTGTACCCAAACTAGTAAATATAGCGGTAATGGGATGTAATATTTTATATAAAACAAAAGCTAGGATAAATATGGATAGGAGGTTTATTCATTTTCAAATAAACGAAAAGCAAATATATTTAGACTTCAATCAAGAAGTAAAGGTTCAGTCTGAAATAGGACTGGATATAGCAACAATCGCAAATAACACGTCCAGCGATAATTCAGGTGGTCCAGACTCGGTACAGCGTAGGTTAGGGGCTGAATCGTTAACGGGAGTGACTGATCCCGGTAGTAAAAAACAAGTCGGGCATAGGGCCGGAGGATTATCGGAAAAATCCGAAAGTAGGGAGATACCCAACGCTAGGCAGGGGAACGAGGTTATAAAGGATAAAGTTAAACAGGAAAAGGAGATTAAATTAGGTAAAGTGCCGATAAACAAAGTAAACAAAAACATAAACAATAAACAAGGGCAGGACGAAGCTAGGTGTAGCCGGAGGAAGCGGAGGTCAGGTGATAGTAGGAGAGCGGAGCGAGTTCTAAGGGACAGTAGTGTAATTATGGACGGGGAGATTTTAAAACAAAGAAACGTCGCGTCGTATAGGCAAAATGCCAAGGTTGAAATAGACCAATCGTCGAGTAGGCTAAGGGCCGAAACAAAATTAGGTAAATCTGTAGGAGGGCTAAGGGCCGAAACGAAGTTAGGTGAATTTATAGGAGGGCGAAAGGCTGAAATGGAATTAGAGGAAGAAATAGGAGGGCCGCAGGCCGATGAAGGATTAAATAAATCGTCGAATAAACAGGGGGAAGTAGGATCTAAAGAGATCGAACAGGGTCCAGTAATTACACGGGTGGAAGTCCAGAACAAGAAACGCGGAGAATGGGTGGCTAACAAAGCCGTAAAATTTAAGGCTAAACAATACAAAAACGTTAAGAAGAAAAGGAGAAGGAAGCCGACTGTCAAGTTTAAGTTTAAAAAACGGATTGGGATAAACACATTGGAAATAGGTGAAGACATGGAAACGGAATATTTGGAAAGATGGATCTTAATGGAAGAAGCAAAATCGGTTGAGAGGTTTATGAAATAAAATGTATAATAAAATTAAGTTCATATTGTAAATAATCACTTATTTAATATCATGAAATGTACAGTAATATAGTTAAAGCAATGTTTTCATTATAAATTGAATGTAATTTTAAGCGGTTCAGGACATAAGTTTTAATTGTATTAATAAATAGTTATTAAGATTAAAAGTGTATCAGATAAATAGGCCTAATGCGAAAGGCGAGCAGAGTACAGTTAGCGTCGAACGAATGAAGTCTTGACAATAGAAGTCGATTAGGCTAGGTAAACAAAGTAAAGTGCAATTGAAAGTAGAACGGAGGGGTGAGGCCTAACGGAAATTAGAGATACAAAGTACAGTAACGTTGAGCAAGGTCAGGGACCAATTGTAAACATCAGCTGAGGGAAGGGCAATGTTTATAAACATTCGACAACAGTTAGGGTGAATGAACTTTGAATGTAGGCCTAAATTAAGCAATGCTAATAGGTAGGATAAACTGTTGTGAGAGAGTAAAAAATTATAAACCCCTTCAGCGATGTAATGTATGTTTGTTATAGGTATTGTGACGAAGCCTTATACACGGACTACAGACACTGTGCTTAGTGAACTTTGGTTATTCATAAACCACATATACTTTTTTAAATAAAAATGTTTCTAGCCAAAATCGTAGCAGATGTGCGATACTGCTAAACTTGTGATGGTTATTCATAAACCACATATATTTTTTTTAAATAAAAATGTTTTTAGCCAAAATCGTAGCAGATGTGCGATACTGTTGAACTTGTGAACTCCGAAGATTAATATAATTGCAAATGTTATAAATGTTTTTTCAGAGGACAATGGACTATTTTGAGAAATGAATTTAATAATTGTGTTGTATATAATATGTATGTATTGCAGAATGTATCATATATATATGTATGCCATGTCTAGAAATAAGATGAATTACTTAGAATAAGTTGTTATGAATTTGCAGAGAGGAATTTTAGTTTTGTTTTTATTAAAGAAGGGCATTCTGAAAAAAGCACTGCGTGCTTTTGTTCAGTTTTGTAAGGCAGGGGAAATTGAGACGGGCTCGCTTCGCTCAGCCCTCTCAAGTCAAAAATTATAAAAAATAATTTTCCATAACTAATTGTAAAATCGACTAAGTCTTTAAGACAGGCTTAATCAGTGTTAGACAAGCTTAGAAAGCAAGGTCCAAGGCGACTCGTTCAAGGCCAAATGTAGAATTGTCGGTGCAAGTTCATAAGAACAATGGAAAAATTAAATATTCAAATTTAGTTGATATTTTTATATTTTTGTATAAAGCAAAGTAAATGGATTAATTTATATAAGTAAAGTTTTTTGATAAAATTAAAGGTGTTAAAAATATGCGTAAAACTAAAGCAACACAAAAAACCAAAATTGGTAATTTTGAAATTTGGAAAAAAGTAAAAAGTATAAAGTATAGATAATTAACGTCATTAAAGGTCAATAGAAACAGATTTTGGTAAATTTTGAATTTTGCAGCATAGCTATCAATTTAAAAGTAAATTAATTAATAAAAGTTAAATTTAAATGAATTAAGGTAAATGGCCATGAAATATGATAACTGCTAATTAAAAATAAAATATGTAAGGTTAATAGCTCACGGGCGTTAACGTATTTTAGTAAAAATAGAAAGTATAGGCCTAAAAAGGCCTAAACTCAATTTACATTAACGGCAATTGATAATATCAGATAACCGGCAATGTAAAGGCTCCAGAGAGATAGATATAGATAAAAAAATAAATTCATTATAGTAAATGTACCCAAAATGAGAATTTTCGGAAAACCAAAAGTGTTAGAACTCAGGAACCAAAAGGGATAAAAACATGGGAAAAACAGTAAAACAATCGTCGGGTTTACAGGGAACAGTAACAGTAATAAAAAGTGCCGGAAAACCGAAATCGCGGAAAAGCGCGGTACGGGAAAGTGCGGAAAACACGTAAGAGCGTAAATACCGAACCGAACGTCGTACAGTTTCAATTCAAGTTTGCAGATAATCCAGAAGTTGTCCAGAACAACAATCTGAAGAGATATTCAGAATCCAGTTACGGGATCGGGAGTTATAGGAAATCGGTGAAAAAAAGAACAATTTTGACAAACCAAAAATGACATGAATATTTCGTCGGAAGGACAGGATTTAAGTTGAACCGACCACCGGTAAGATGACTCCGCCCACCAGCCAATGCTGGTAACAACTTTCACTACAATTAAACATTACATAATGGAAACATCGTCGTAATTAAAAGTTAATTAATTCAAAACTTATAAAACTAATTATCCTGATGGCAGGAAAAATAACTAAAAAATTCTCCTTCAAATATTAATGAAGTTATTCGCTTTTAAAGTAAAAGAAACAAAGGGAAATTTTTTGAACTAAATGGCAAGAGTTTTTTCCCTCGAAAGGGAGAGGTTCGGAGTTTGTTTTTTGGTTCGACAGTCTGAGAAGAACTCGGAGGTAGACACCATGTTACTCGTTTAAAAAATTAAATTGTTTTTAAAGTCTGAGAAGAACTCGGAGGTAGACACCATGTTACTTGTTTAAAAAATTAAATTTTTTTTAAAGTCTGAGAAGAACTCCGAGGTAGACGTTATGCTGCTCGTTTATTAATTTGAGTCTTCATGTTTGAGCTTCATGAGTCAGGACGCTGGGTACTTGTATGCAAAAAACATTATCCACGTTCTGTGAAGAATCGATGTATAGCTTGACGTAAACTGGAACACTAGAGACGGTTACAGCTTTCAGGACTACAGCCAGACGTATCCAAGCAGGGGTTAAGTATCCGAACCCTGGAGGAAACCAGACGTTTCAACAAGACTGTCAGTGCAGGGACCGAGCGACTGCCAACGAGCCTAGGACATCTCTGAAGTGCGCATAACACCACCCAGGGATATATCTCATATGTCATCGGCGTAAGGGTTAGCAGTAACTCCAAATCCTGCCAGGAACTCCAAGGGGAACGCTTAACAAATTCGCATAAGGTATAGTCAGTGCAATCTTTTCAAGCATACATTTCATCGTTGACCCACTTAGTAATTTTGCTCTTTTTTAAATTATCAAAAACGTAAATAAGGTTATAAATATTAGAGTCATTTATCTATCTCTCACGGCAGTCTTCGTTATAAATTGTATATAAAAAATTGTTAAAGTTAGTCATAATACTGCGGTATAAAATAAGGAATATAAATTTATTTTGTAATTATAAAAATTTATTGATAAGAGTCTAATTGAATAATTATTCAAAAGTGTGTATATAGTTTTGCTTGAATATAAATTAAAAATCCAGAAACCAGTTGGCTCTGTTCAAAATATATAAATTCTTATTATTTATAATTATAGTAGTCCTGAACCAGCTAGTAATCGTAATCTGTGTGTATATATATATATATGAATATAGGTAGCCAATATTGCTTGTTATAAAGAGGGTAAACAGTTCTCCAAATGGCACGACCCTGAAAAGAGTCGAGGTTCTCCAGAGATTAAAATTAAAACTAGAACCTTTTCAAATTTTAAGAAAATCTGTCCACAAGAGGGTGGGCAAATTTCTTGCGGCGACGATTGGAAAGGTGAGGTGAGCGGATAGTCGCGTAAAAGGTCGTTGGTGGTGGTAAGGCCGACGAGAGCGGTTCGTCGCAACTGGTCGTTTAAGTCGGTCGGACGAGTCCGTTAGCAAAATAGACCACCAATCTAAAGCACATTTTTTGTACGGAGTATTACATGTATTATATGTGATTACACTCTAACGGCCGTAATTTAATACAGATTTGGGCAAATTTGGTACACTGATAGTTTAAGTCGGTCAGAAGAGTCCGTTAGCAAAATAGACAACCCATCTAAAGCACGTTTTTGTACGGAGTATTACATGTTTAATATGTGATCACACTCTAACGGCCGTAATTTAAGACCGATTTGGTCAAATTTGGTACACTGGTTGTCTATGTCGCTTGGACTAGTCCGTTAACAAAACAGACCACCCATCTAAATCACGTTTTTTGTACAGAGTTTTACATATATTATAAAATATGAGATAACACTCTAACATCCGTAATTTAAGACCGATTTGGTCAAATTTGGTACACTGGTTGCTTAATTCGGTCGGACGAGTCCGTTAGTAAAATAGACCACCCATCTAAAGCACGTTTTTGTACGGAGTATTACATGTTTTATATGTGATCACACTCTAACGGCCGTAATTTAAGACCGATTTGGTCAAATTTGGTACACTGGTTGTCTATGTCGCTTGGACTAGTCCGTTAGCAAAATAGACCACCAATCTAAAAACGTTTTTTGTCCGGAGTATTACATGTATTATATGTGATAACACTCTAAAGGCCGTAATTTAAGACCGAATTGGTCAAATTTAGTACACTGGTCGTTTAAGTCGGTCGGACGAGTCCGTTAGCAAAATAGACCACCAATCTAAAGCACATTTTTTGTCCGGAGTATTACTTCTATTTTATGTGATCACACTCTAACGGCCCTAATTTAAGACCGACTTTTTCAAATTTGGTACACTGGTTGCTTAAGTCGTTCGGACGAGTCCGTTAGGAAAATAGACAACCCATCTAAAGCAAGTTTTTGTCCGGAGTATTACATGTTTTATATGTGATCACACTCTAACGGCCGCAATTTAAGACCGATTTGGTCAAATTTGGTACACTGGTCGTTAGGGTCGGTCGGACCAATCCGTTAGCAAAATAGACCACCCATCTAAAGCAAGTTTTTGTACGGAGTATTACATGTTTTATATGTGATCACACTCTAACGGAAGTAATTTAAGAACGATTTGGTCAAAATTAGTACACTGGTCGTTTAAGTCGGTCGGACAAGTCCGTTAGCAAAATAGACCACCCATCTAAAGCACGTTTTTGTACGAAGTATTACATGTATTATATGTGGTAACATTCTAA
Organism: Philaenus spumarius; assembly: GCA_018207615.1. NCBI lineage: Eukaryota > Metazoa > Arthropoda > Insecta > Hemiptera > Aphrophoridae > Philaenus > Philaenus spumarius. Next base: position 22,641 of record JAGFPH010011518.1, on the reverse strand, counting down.
AGGCCGTAATTTAGGACCGATTTGGTCAAATTTAGTACACTGGTCGTTTAAGTCGGTCGGTTAAGTCCGTTAGCAAAATAGACCACCCATCTAAAGCACGTTTTTGTACGGAGTATTACATGT
>JAGFPH010011518.1:0-18916 GCA_018207615.1 Philaenus spumarius | reverse complement strand
GTTTGCTTTCCCCAGGATTATTATGTATAAAACTTTTATTCATTTTGTTTTCAAAACTCCAGTCACTTTTTCATTGGTACAGTATTGATTTTAATTTGCTTTCCCCCGGATGATTATGTATAAAACTTTTAATCATTGTGATTTTACTACTACAGTTCTCTTTTTCGTTGGCAAAGTATTTGTTTTAGTTTGCTTCCCCAGGATGATTTTTATACAACTTTTATTCACTTTCATTTTACTTCTCTAGTTCTTTTTTTTGTTGGCGCAGTATTTGTTTTAGTTTGCTTTTCCTAAGATCATTTTCTATACAAATTTTATTCAATTCTATTTTACTATTCCAGTTCTCTTTCTCGCTGGCACAGTATTTATTTTAACTTGTTTTCTCAGGATATTTTTTTATAAAAGCTTTACACTGGATTATTTTTATAAAACTTTAATTCAATTCTATTTTACTACTTAAGTTCTCTCTCTCGCTGGGACAATATTTTTTTTAGTTTGTTTTACCCATGATTTTTTTTTATAAAACTTTTATTCATTTCGATTTTACTATTCCGTTTTTTTTATTGGCTCAGTATTTATATTACTTTGCTTTCCCCAGGCTTATTTTGTATAAAACTTTTATTCATTTCGATTTTACTACTCCGGTTCTCTTTTTTATTGGCTCAGTATATTTATGAGTTTGCTTTCCCCAGGATGATTTTTTATAAAACTTTTATTTATTTTGATTTCATTACTCCAGTTCACTTTTATCTTTGGCATAGTATTTGTTTTAATTGACTTTTCCCAGGATTATTTTTTATAATTCATTACGATTTTACTACTCCAGTCCTCTTTTTCGTTGGTAAAGTATTTGTTTTAGTTTGCTTTCCCAAGGATGATTTTTATACAACTTTTATTCATTTTGATTTTAATACTCTAGTTCTCTTTTTCCCCCTGGCACAGTATTTATTTTAGTTTCTTTTCCCAGGATCATTTTTTTATAAAACTTTTAATCATTTCGATTTTACTACTCCAGTTCTCTTTTTCGTTGGCAAAGAATTTGTCTTAGTTTGCTTTCCCATGGATGATTTTTATACAACTTTTATTCATTTTGATTTTAATACTCTAGTTATCTTTTTCCCCCTGGCACAGTATTTATTTTAGTTTGTTTTCCCAGGATCATTTTTTATAAAACTTTTAATCATTTCGATTTTACTACTTCAGTTCTCTTTTTCGTTAGCAAAGTATTTGTTTTAGTTTGTTTTCCCAAGGATGATTTTTATACTACTTTTATTCATTTTGATGTTAATACTCCAGTCCTCTTTTTCCCCCTGGCACAGATCGAATTTGTTTGTGCAAATTTGTTTGAAATCGATCGATTAGTTTTCGCTCTAGCTTTGTATACATACATTCATACAGACATACTTTCAGACATAAAGACATACAGGCAGACATTTTGTACAAACCACTTTTTTTGGACTCAGGGGGTCCCAAACGGATATTTCCACGAAAATCTCAACATCGATTTATTTGCGATCACTATACTTTTTCTATAGTATAGTATACTATATTATTCTATATTATTCTATAGTATAGTGAGAAAGTAAAATAAGTTTTAGTCATCCGTAAAGAACACACATTCCTTATCAGATAGAAACTAAGAAGACTGGCAATAACTCTTGTTTCAATTTTGTAATTGAACCTGCAAATTTGTTATGGATTCAAAATTCTTAATAATTTATCAACCACATCCCGTGTAATGATACCTTACAGATTTTTTACAAGCTCTCCTCCTGTTACGAAGTAAGGTGAGGGAGATTATAAATTTATATTTTAATTATATTAGAAGTAGAACTTTTTTGGTAGCCTACGGTACAACACGCGATGAAGTCAAATCGTATAGTTGCATTTTTTAGTAAGCTAACGACTGAGCTAGAAGAGTAAAACTGAGTGGGGACAGACATGTTAATTAGAGGGGGAAAATTCGAGAACATGTTTTGGATGGAACCAGTGTAGGTGTACGTCGGGGCGCGACGAACTGACCGGAAGAAGCCACGAGGACACAATAAGGTGAGGGATAATTTCTTGTGAATATTTTGGAAAATTGTTTTAACATCAAGCTAAGTAGAATCAGAAATGTTTGTTTTTAATTGAAGTAATTATTTATTTGAATGATATCCGTATTTGAGAACTTTGGGATGTAGATATATTAATTAAACTCAGTTTTTCCCGTAGAGTAAGGCATAGGATGTATAAATATTAAAGATCATTGTTTATAAACATGTTAGTAGAGCACTGTATTTAATAGTCCATTTATCTGTTAATGGAGTTAAAGATATATTAAAATATTCTCGAAGGGGTTTGAGTTATTGTAGCAAGTATTTGATCCTCTCACGACATAATTATTAGAGCCAAGCGTCTTTAATAAGAAAAAATATCCTTTCGTAATAATCCCAATAGATTAAAAAGTAAACAGCTGGTCGTAGATATATTTAAGAACATGATGTTTTATTTTAGTTGTTATGTTGTTTATTACAGTATACATAATTGTACAATATATTTCGTAATTTACATAATAATTGATATCACTTCGAACTCATATATCATCCTCCTATAATTCACGACTTTCATTTAATAGCTGCAGAAAATGCTTTAATGCGAGTTTCGTGTACTTATGTTAATTATATCATTAAAATCGGTCAAACCATTAAAAATCGCAATCAAAAAATAAAATAAACGATTAAACGCAGCGCAGGTAATCATAGACTAACTGCTTGTATTTGAATCAACTAGCAATGGTCCCAAACTAAATAGATTAGTTCAATGAAAACTATGAGCCTAATGTATTTTCAATGCATGTCTCTATCTACTTGGTGTTACCACGTGTGTGTACATGCGAGTGCCTACAATCTGTCATGCCTTCACACACCGTACTTGCCCGATATTTGACACCGACACAGCTCCAATAACGCAATAACAACAACTAAGCTTGTGACAGATTGCCAGGAGCTGACAATTTAATCTACTGGCATTTAGCCAGCTCGGCGGCTAATATGAAATGAAATGCTTTCTGCAATACCGACTATAATTTAAATCCAGCTTTATTTCAATTATACTTACCTTATCTCAAAGCACATAGCTGTAAAACATACTACTTATTTTCTATAAAGGGGTGTTGTTTCGAAAACTGGTTGCCAGAACCAATAATTAATTGTAGTAATTGCCTTGTTTAATTGATAAAATCGCTTAAACTAATAATTGTAATGAATGGTTGGACAGGACTGATCTTTGTATGGCATGCAAGAAAGTTAATAAATTTGTATTACTTATAGCGCATGAACTTAAAAAGAGGTACAAAGTTGTATAACCATTACTCGTAGTTAATTTAAAAATTTAATTTTATGAACATTTTGTTATCTTTTCAAGCTAAAGTTGATTTCATTTAAATTATTATAATAATCATATCCGCTGGTATATACATATAACTCAGTCAAGTCCAATTGTCTGCCAATCCTAGCATTGTCTTAACAATTATGTCCGCAGACACTTGTTTCGAAGACACTCCATCATCTAGGGTTCGTATTGGTCAAACCAAGCCTTGTCTTAACAATTGTGACCGTACACACGTTTCGGAGATAATCGATCTTCTAGGGCTACTATTCGTGTTGGCCAATTCTAACCTCGTCTTAACAATTATGTCCGTATACCATATAACCTATAATACACCTATAATAACCTATAATATCTATTAATACACCTATAATGCTCGCACAGTGGAGTTTTGGAGGCGAAAAATGGTTCTTCCTCCTCACTTGGATGTCAACTTCATCAACTGTGCGATTTCTGCCGCAAAATATTTTAATCCGCGCACTCATTAACACGCTCCTCCATCGCACAGGGATCATCCGATTGTAATTAAACTTACATACAGTATTTCTTACATACAATGTTAGAAGAATTGAGGATTCCAACGGAGTAAACAACGTACAGATCAGTCAGTTAACAGATTTATAAAAATACAAAATATAATCAACCAAAAAAATCGGAACATAAAAAAGTTACTAAGCGTAAACTTTTATTTATTTTTGGGGTAGAAACAATCTTCAAGCGTGTAAAATGTTTGAAATTCGATGATTAAAAACTTGTATTTAAGGGGAGCTGAAGAGACCTAAGCCACGCATGTTAAAAATGGGATGTTTAAGGTACATTTTTCTCAAAAACCAAAAAACCTAGAGTTTTAAAATTTTGCATACATGTTTATCATGCATTGGTATATCTGTTAAACTAAAATTAAAATGATATCTGTACTAGAAAAATTTCAGATAATTTGTATTTTCGTAAATGTTATGTTACAAATATGTTTTTTAGCTCCTTTATTGATTTTTATTTTATTAAAATTAGGTATTTTGCCATAATTTTAGTTCCATAAGTTCAATAAATGGCTTTGAACATGTAGTGAAAATTTCATAGCTGTATCTTTGATAGTTTCCGAGATAAATGTACCTAAAGCTTAAAAAACAGGGTTTCCGGGAAATGGCAAAAAAACTTCTTTATTTGTAAGAAATAAGAAAGGAAACTCTTACTATAGGCTAAAGTCCTCTAACTTTGACCATAAGCACTAGACAATTACAATTTGTACAGCTTATAAATACTTTAGTAAAATTATGCAAAACAGCCACAGCTGGAGACCAGATATCTAGTCATAGCCCGTCAGCTTCCAAGCTAACCAACCACCGTTTGCTTTACTTCCAGCCTCCTACCCTCAAACCACAGATATGATTAGATATCTGGTCTCCCTAGCCTAGATTCGAACCCAGCATCTTCTGATCAGGAAGACGCAACGTTACCACTAGGCTAAGGCTTGATTAAAGAAAACTGACCAATTAACAAAACTTCAGTTACTTTACTATCGGTATAAATATTACGTGTAAAGTTAAATATAGTTTATCAGTACCATCTAGGAGTGGTTATAGGAAGTTTGCTGGGTTGTTCTTAAGTTTGACTATGTATAATTTGTATACGTGAGAGGTTTATAATAATGACTTAGCTCGGTTCTTATTAAGTTAGTCTGTATTAGTGAGAGGTTTCTAAGTGATAATAGTCTATAAGTAAAAGAATTAATTAATAAGGACGTTGCCATTCCTAATTCAATCACAAAGGTATTACAAAAACACAAAACACTTCAATGTTCAATTCACTACCGTATTCCGAAATTACCATCTAAAAAGTCGGTGTAAACTTGAATTCAAAATATTTTTTCTCAGCTTATACTTCAAACCTACAAGTATTATATATCACTGCGTTTAGAAAAACCTAAATTTTAAGAAAAAAAATATAAAAGAAAAATCGAAAAAAAAATGTATCGAGGGTCCGAGTCCCCAACTTAAAAAATCAATAAAAATAGTTGCAGTGACATTTTCTCCATACATTTTATATATTTGTATTCAGAATAGATTAAACATAATTTTTATTGAATACAACCATTTTTTATACGGGTTTCCCCCCACATTTAAATTTTAAACGAGTTCTTTCAATATTGCCACAGCCGTCGCGTAAAGTTTGAGATATTTCTCATTTTGTAATCAGTGCTATAAATGACTTTGGTGGCAACATCCGATCACTTCCCCTGTCGATGATTGACATGAGTTGTAACTAATAATCAAGATTTGCCATTTTTTCAAAATACGATGCCATGATTTAGCCCGGACTCAATCCATGGATCAAAATAAAGCATCAATGGGCCTAAGACAGAAATTTAGTATTCTCCGCGTACCGTGGCTTTACTTGCGTTAACCAACTCTTCTTTGTCACCGTTTCATTTTTTAATTCAAACAATGTATGTTCTACAGTGTCAATGTTTCTGCAGTAAACACAACCACGATCTTCTCGCTGTGGATGTTTTGGCCAAACTCCAAGTGGCCTTTAATCACATGTGTAACATAATAGTCTACTTCTCTTTATTTCCTGTTTACCTAGTTGACAATGAATGAGATGAGCCTTTTAGTCCATTTTCCAGTATAATTGTTTTGGGCCCACATAAGCTGCCGTTTCCTAAATGTCTCCTTCTTAAGGTGTGGATACCACTCGAGAAAGATCGTCGAATTCAATGAAATGACCCAACCTTGAAAAGTATGGCCTATGATATTACATAGGTATAGCGCTCTAGCACGACTGGATATCGTTTGTATACACTTTCGTTTTTACTAATGCCATTCTTATTTTTAGTTTCCGCCTTGTGCGTACGACATTTACGTTTTCAGAACCCCCCAATGAATAGTTATAGGTAACGAAATTCGCCCCGAAGTTTCACCGCTATTAGATGACTCGACTAAAAATCCTGTTTTTCTTCTTGTTTATAAGCAAATGTCTTTAATAAAAATGGATAATGTACTTGCCGAAAAAAGCAAAGTTTTGAGTATCGAGTTCTAATAGGGCTCAAAAGTTTCGTATTTATGTGCTGATTAACGAAAAAAATAGTTTAAAAAAATCTATCTTCATGTCTTCAGGTCGCGCAACGTTCTTAAAGTTTTGAAAAAAACTGTTAAATTACAGAATATTTGAAAGATCACATAAACATTTCCTTTTTTAATAGGGATCAAAAGTTGCGTATTTATGTGCTGATTAACGAAAAAATAGTTTAAAAAATCTAACTTCATATATTCAGTTCGCGCAAAGGGCGTTAATTTTCAAAAAAATTACAAAATCTCTAAATGTTCAAAATAGTCTATTACAAAAATAAACAAATATATCATATTTTTACCTACATTTAAAATATGATTGGTTTAATTTATTTTTGTGTTTGGATAATTTATAAAGACATCATAACTTTGCAGCTCTTTGCCCATTTTACTAGCAATTTTGGTGAAATGACCCAGAACTCACCCCGATGAGGTGGCTGCAACTCTAGTTCCACCCACACCATAACTACAAGCCCATTTTGCACTAAGGAAATTGAACCAATGAAAATGGTGTCCTCTATTCACCAAGTGTGAATTTTGTACTACAGATTCGTACTTGTACTACAGATTATGCAACTTGAAAGTAGGTGAAATAACCACCACAGTTAGTTTTATAAAAACTACTCTACTGGGCTAACTATATTTATACATTTTAGTTTTGCACAAACTGGGAGCTAAAGAATTGCCAAAAATACAAAAAGAACAAAATTATTTATACATTTAGATATAACAATAGATTTTGCAAGATCTATATAAATAAAAATGTACTTATTTGTTTGTTCAAAGTCTTAAATATCCGAAAGTTCTCCACCCATTGCTTGGAAATTTTGACGCAAAGTTGCATTAGAATAAACGCGTGTTTTTATACATTAAAAAAAAAACAGCGCCGTCTGCTGGATGTAAACACAACACAGACTATACTAAATATTTTACGGCATTAGGAACGCCATACGAAATAATAATTACATATGTTTAGTGTCGGTACAGTAATCAGCTGTTGCACTAATGTTACTATTAATAGCTGATTTCAAACTTGTGATGCACTCAGGATCAGGGTTAGGGTGGGGTGTCAGTTTCTGAGCGTGGCACAATGCGACGATTATCTAGTAGGCATCGGAAGAGATCGGGAGGATATCCTTGCGCTGCTCGCCAGACACTGTATATCTTGTTTTTAACAACATATTACTAATAAACACTTACGGCCTATGTTCGCGATGATAATTATTTAATAATATAATTATGGCCGGCGAATAACCCTCTCGGGCTTGTATACCTGCTAACTCTAATAGTGTCTAGTGTAAGGTTTATTAATTATAAGTTATTATGTAAATTAGTGTTTGTCAAAGCTGGTTACCCGTGTGAAGTTGTTCTAAGTACGTGTTGTTTTGAGCATTAAACCCGATGACTTTACAGTGACTGCGGGCCCTCAGCTAAACTACGATTATTAATCCTACATCTTTATTATATATAAAAAAAAAAAACATAACATATGTGTGTAAAATGTTCCAACGGAGTTGGCGTGCGGAGCAAGCATGAGCCTCCCCTAGGTTTTATATAAACAAAAAAATTCTCCTATAATTGATAATTAATTTTCATATTCGGATGAAATACAATGAACAGAAAATGGAATTACTTCCCTAAACCTAACAAACTTTGGTTTATAAATTTTTATTTGCTGTCATTTAACGTTTTTTTTCAGAACTACACATTTACCATACGTTGTTTATGACAAAATCTTTCAAACAAATTCAAACAGCTGGGTAAAGCCAGCTGGGGCATTTACCCACAAGTTTTCCAACATTAACATAACTTTAATTTGTGGGAAAATTAAAAACGCCCTTATTTAAAAACTTTTTAAATAGCAATTTAGATCGAGTCGGCTAGGAAATTGAAAATCGTATTTTAACTACCTATTTCAAAATGGCAACTAAACCCCGATTTATCTAAATTTGGTATGCCCTCATTTTTTCAAAAAATTCAAGCGTATGGAAACAATACATAAATTAGTTTGAAATTTTCTTAGATTATCTAGCAAATTAGTTTAGATTCCATTGACCCCAATTTAAAATAATTCGACCACGCAGCTGGACCGCTGACGTGAGTTGAGCAAATTTCCAAAATTAAGTTTATATGCCTATGTTTTAGGGTTTCAACCAACAATTTGAGAAATAGGTCTACTGACGAAGGTGTTGAACAGCTGTTTGTGTGTACGCAATATATTAGTAGAGTTTGTTTGCGCCTAGTGGCCTCGCGAATTTGCACCACTTGGCTTTGAACCGGGTACTTTTATGGTATTTTACGTTTTGGTCGATTTTTGGGAAACCAAGCGAGCTATAAGGTCGCGTATTAAAAAACAAAATGTGCAGAATAACATCCTACATTTATACTTTTAGAAAAATTAAAAAAAAAGTTTTATTCTCGTAGTAAAAATGTCAAAAAATAGTTACTTCCGGTCAAAAAACGTACTTCCTGTGGTTGGATTTTTTTGGCTAACGAACTCGTTCGAGCGACGTAGACAACCAACATGTGTACCAAATCGTACTTAAAATGCGGCCGCTAGAGTGCGAACACATATATACATAATGTGTTCGGGTAGATCGGTCACTGGTAATTTGTTTCATTAAGGCTAAACACCCCGGCAGTAGTTCCAAATACTGCCGCCACGTAGCGCTTCAAAATTATGAAAATTCATTTTACTGATTACTCGCTTACCGTTTGAGTAAAAATTGGTTTGAAAACTGATTTGTACATCTAATATGTATCTTTAAGTCGCTATGCTAACGATTTTTTTTATTTTTTATTTAATAAAAAAAATTACTTTGTAACTGCTAAAAGTAATTTTTTTTAAAGAAAAACAGGTAGTCATTTTGAAGATTTGATGGAGAAATGAATTAATAATTTTTCAGACTGAAGATCGAACCAGTGGTTCCGACGGAATCGATTTTGCAAGGTTTATCTCTAGTATTTTTTTCGCGCGTATTCCCCCCTCCCAACCCGCGCGCCATCAAACAAATTCATCACGCCACGCGCTCGCTCAGTGACGACTCGCACCGGGAAATGCTTCCGTTTCCCATATATTGTTGAAGAGCATTACATGTATTGTTTTTCCTGCTCGTCCCACTTGGTTGTTATAAAATATTAATTCAGCATACGTAACCACAATATTGGTATGTTTTGCATACTTTTACTATGATATGTTTCTTGTATATACAGGATGTTTCGTAATGACTATGTAATATTTTAGGATATGATTCAGCACATAAGAATTAGAAAACACATCAATTGGACATGTTTTCGGAAACGCTTTGTTTTCTCCCAGGGCTCTATAACAAGGGCTATACCATTTTGATCATTTACCGTGACCCAGTATCGATCGCCTATGACGTCACCATGCTGATACACGCTAGCTGGTAATATTTGAGTAGTGCGTGCGCAGTCTGTTTTAACTCGATGGAAAGGCTTCAGTAAAATAACATTTTGATATTCTTAATCTACATAAAGTAAGGATTCTAACAGTATAAAAAACTTTTATTTTAACAGGTATTTCGAATTTTAATAATTGAAAATATTTGAGAACTATCACAGACTGACATGAAAAAGTTACTAAGCGAGGAAATTTTTTATTTTTGGGTTATAAACAAACTTCCAGCGGGAAAGTTGTAGCCAATGAATTGATCTAAACTATCCAATTCACCGATTTGTGATAAAATGATTACATCATTATGAAATCATTTTTAAATGAGCGCTAGGAGGTGCCTCGCCGCGACTCCCGAAGTACAGTTGTTTGATACGGGAATAACGTTTATGTACATATTGTTATTTAAGGTAATATAGTAAATCACTTGTCCCCAGGTAATTATGCCAGCTAGAAAAAAAGTAAGCATTTTATTTTAACATAAACTAATTATAATTTATAATTAAAATTTGATATTATTGAAGTGGACACAAAAAGTTAAGTTGGAGGTTAACGTTTAAAAAATAATATCATTATTACGTACATTCAAAGAAATAAAATTAGAGATCAATGATGGAAAAAGAAAATCGTAATTACGTAAAAAAATTACCTTCATATTTAATTAAAAGAATTGCTTTATAACAAAGAAATATACTCTCTTTTAAATAATTTGTTCATTGTTGTCTAATTTGCGGAGTACTTAAATGTTTCTTCAATAATATCAAATATTAATTATAAATCATAATTAGTTTATGTTAAAATAAAATGCTTACTTTTTTTTTCTGGGGACAAGTGATTTACAGTACTTAAAATAACAATATGTACATAAACGTTATTCCCGTATCAAACAACTGTATTTCGGGAGTCGTGGCGCGGCACCTCCTAGCGCTCATTTAAAAAAACGATTTCATAATGATGTAATCATTTTATCACAAATCGGTGAATTGGTTAGTTTAGATCAATTCAATGGCTACAACTTTCCCGCTGAAAGTTTGTTTGTAACCCAAAAATAAAAAATGTCCTCGCTTAGTGACTTTTTCATGTCAGTCTGTGATAATTCTCAAATATTTTCAATTATTAAAATTGGAAATACCTGTTAAAATAAAAGTTGTTTATACTGTTAGAATCCGTACTTTATGTAGATTAAGAATATCCAAATTTTATTTTACTGAAGCCTTTCCATCGAGTTAAAACAGCGAGCGACTGCGCACGCACTACTCAAATATTACCAGCTAGCATTGTGACGTCAGAGTGAAACTGGCGGCACAGTGCCGAGATCAAAGAAACGGTTTAGCCCTTGTTATAGAGCCCTGGTTTTCTCCATAGCGGCCATTTTGTTTTTTCACTAAATAATTTGTATCTAGAGAACGGTTTGACCGATTGACTTAAAACTTGACATAAAGTTTACCTAGCAATGGTATATTTTAAGTAAAATAAGCGATTATATCCATTAATGCGTTTTAAAATGGTGACTGTTAAAAAATTGCAAACCTGAATTACCCAAAAACCATACATTTTTATAAAAAGTTTCAAGTCATCTTTTTTGTAGTCCTTTTTATTCTGTATCGGCTCTTTAACATAACTATTATCCGTCATCCGATTGTTTTTACAGTAACACTATCCGATGATAAATCAAAAGGGCTATAAAAAAGATGTCTTGACATTTTTTTGTTAAAATGTACCGTTTTTGGGTAATTTGGGTTTGAAATTTTGAAACAGTCGCCATTTTAAAACGCATTATTTATTTTAAATAGATCATTGCTAGGTCAACTTCATGTCAAGTTTGAACTCAATCGGTCAATCCGTTCGATAGATATGAATTATTTTGTAAAAAACACATACAGACAGTCAGACGACAAAGTACAGTAGACCAAGTTTTGTATTGTGAAATTTATTTGTCTCGATCCCAGGATTAATTCATTTTAATTAATTAATTTTAAACAGTTGTAGACACATTAAATTAAATACACAGATTAAAAACGTTTAACACACCTTATAATTAAATTAAACATAAGTTAGATGAAATTGGCTACATAAATATGTTTATATCAACAGAGGAGATACACTCTTTAACTATTGGTGAGCATTTGAATTACATTTCTTTATTTGTTCGTTTTCATCATTTCGCACAAAAACGTAAACGGATCATAAACGTCTTGGGCTGTGTGTTGTTTGAGAGCTGGGAGCTGCGAGCCGCGAGGATGGGTTTTATGTGCCTGTGAGGAGAGAGAGAGAGAGAGAGAGAGAGAGAAGGCGCTACGTCGCGTCGCGTCGGTGCGTGCGCGTGTCAGTTAGATGTTCAACGAGTGACACAACATTGGAACTAAAAATGCGTTTCTGACAAAACCGTTCAACCGATTTGTTTGAAATAAACTTTAAAATTATTCAAAAAAATTTGCCCTAAAACTGACTACCTGTTTTAGTCAAATTTTGATTTATTTTAAAAGTTATTAATTGTAAAAATTTATTAAGAAATTTTTTCGAAAATTAGAAAGCATAGCGCCTTTAACAACTTTATACTGATTACAAAACAGTTTTATTTTTTAAAATCGGATAAAAAATAAATGAGTAATCAGTAAAATTAATTTGGCCACGACAGTGCTGCTATCTATTGGGCTAAAAACACAACTTTTTTTGTACTGTTTAGCCTTAAAACGGTCAAGGGCACCCCCACATATATTTATACGATAACGATTATTTCTTAAATGTTTTTGATTTATCATGATCTTTACACGGCTACGAAACTATATATGTTATTACCCAAACAATATAGATTAGTTTACAAAATAAGACGATCAGTAAAATATTATCGGTATAGCAATCACCTAATGACCTGTACTACTCTCACACTTGTTGGCGGGAAGAAATAGGTTGTATTATATACGTGGACGGTTTCCCGCTAACTGTTTACGTTTTGAGGACAGGACACCGACATCCTGTGTCTCGACGGTATTGCCAGCAGACTATCATTGTTCCAGTTAGGTAGCCCGTATTCTATAAATCGGCGACATTATTGTGTTTATGATACAGTAATATAAGCATGCTATTTGACTGTTTTCGTCTTAGTAAAGGCAATCTTACGTTATATTTTCCTAATTGCGATTACATAGTAAACTTACGTGTACAATTTATTTATTCAAACATTATATATAAAACAAGGAGTAACTATCAAAAATAGTTTTAAATAATAAAAACAAAATTATTATTTGTTCATCTCAACGATTTCTAATTACGATACACAATTAATTCTTGTAAGTTAACATTTTAATTTATATAGGCACGTAAAGTGGTTAGTTCCTTTAAACATGAACGTGTTTATTGAATTTTTGAAAACATGTCATCCTATGATCTTAATAAAATTATATTGCTTTAATTATTTAATAATTCAATGCAATCACGAAATATATCTATTAAGAAATTAGCAAAACAAATAAGTAAAGGCCCAACATGTTGAAGAAAAGAAATACAAGTTAATTTAAGTTAATTAAGTCAATTTTGGTAATCACTGGTCACTTAAGAGCCACTGGTCTGATTTCCATGTGATATTTTCACACGGATAAATATGACATGTGGGGATATTTCAGGCTATTTTTTCAGAAAAACCAGTTCCATTCTTTTTGTACAAATATATGTACATTTGTCATTGAAAATACCATAAGTTTAAGATTTTTATATATATTTGTTCAGATAAAGGGTTCCAAGAATTCAGGTCGTTTTCAATCGGATGAAGGATAATAGTTAAGTTATGTGAAATAATTGGTTTGTTCAAACCGGTATATTATACCAACACAGTAAACACAACAATATTGTGTGGACGCTGCAGCAATATTAATGCTGTTAATATCTTTAAGTTATATACTATTATCCTCATTCATTTGTTTTGACAGTTACACCATCCGATAAGGAATCAAAAGGAATACAAAACAATTGTCTTTACATTTTTTGGTAAAATTACAGTTTTTGTATAATTTAGGTTTGAAATTTTGAACAGCCACCATTTTGAAATGCATATTTGCATATAATTAGTTATTATTCTTGAGATAGATCATTAATGATAGGTTAAACTTCATGCCATGTTTGAATTCAATCAGTCAAACATTTCTCTAGATATGAATTATTTTGTAAACAAAACAAATAAGCGGCTGGACAGAAGACGGAGCATTTTTGGACCTATGTTTATTGGAACTTTTCATCTTATTTTGGTATGGGGAATCACGACCTGAATTCTTGAATCCATTTTTCTGAACACTCTGTATTTAAAAAAACAAGAGTATAATATATTTTGTATGTAGGATACTTTTAGATAATACTTCAATATAACGTATGTAGCCAAGATTTTCACTACTTTACGTTTTACAGGAATTTGAAACAGGAATGAACGTTGTAAGGTTCATGCCAATGAACAGCGTTCCGCTCGTACTGTGCAAAAGAGAGGGCAATTATAGTTGAAGCAAGAAGTAATATGCTTATACGTATGTGCGACGTTGCAGCCGCTAATTTCCAGTTGTTCAAGCTCCGATAACTCTGGCCGGATTATTCTTTAAATTGGAGTCTAAAATGATTTATAAAAATAAACTTTACGACAGCGGTCATTCCCTTAATGAGGGTTTATTAAACGTTATATTTGAATACAACATTAACTGATGCAAACTTTGTATCACAACAAATCAATCCGTTTAACATAATCCGAAAATATAGGCCTAAATTTAAAAAATGAAATATTGCACAGTATATAATATGTCAAAATTAATGTTTCGCCTTCAGATGAACATTTTCTTCTAAGAGATTTATTCCAATGTCCTCCAGCCAGAAAACTGATCTACTCAAACCATTTACATTTTAACAGTAGTTTTCCACTTTGATACAGTTAAATAATATTGGTTTATTTAATAACTTAATTTCGATTAAAAATAAAAGAGAGTTGATTAAATAAAATGTAATAAAGCACTTCATATTAAATTGCCTATTTTTTAAATATAACATTCTATAAAAATAGAGAATTCGAATTGTCTTTATTTTTGGAAAATCGAAGCCATAGTTTTTCTTTTAACGCACCACGATTCTCATGGCTAATGCGTACACATTTAGTGCAATACATTCCACCATTAAAAAATCCCAATTACGTTTTTTCGAAAAAAAAACTCCCCACCTTCGTACAAATCAATCATTTTTTTCAAAGTCTTTTATTCTTTCTTAGACTCGTTCAAGGACAAAAATGTCGTCATCGGCGACAACAGACATTTGGCCTGGACTTGTCGACTTCTGACTTACTGATACTAGGGACCGCTGGTGTTGCCACGGAAAGCTTGCGTTTTACAATTCAATGTAATTTTCAAACTCTCCATGCTTTGCAAAAGGCCCAGTCCGTTGCAATATGTATATATAGGCCTACATATATATATATGAATTTTAATGACACCCCAAAACGTGTTCTGGGGACCATGATCGGTGCTCATTTGCTACTCCCGACCTTGGGTCTCACTGCAATAGCTCATTTTTCCTATGGAAATTCGCTAATAAAGGTTAAAAACCAGCAAATCTACACTTAAAAAAAACTCTACCTAAAATATTTGAGCAAACAGCTGATTGCTATACTAACAATAAACATATTTAATAATTACTATGGTGCACCCTTTTTTATACAATATTTAGTACAGTTTTTTTTTTGTTTTTACGTCCAACAGTTACAAAAACCTAACCTAAAAGTTAGAAACACAAATAAATGTTTCAAAGTTTGAAATCTTGTGTTAATGTAAATATAGCAAACAGCTGATTACTGCTATTATTCTAGCCAATAAACACATTTATTGGCGCTAACATTTTAGTTAAATTAGTTAGTATATTTTGTTGCTGTTTTTATGTTAGAACTTTTGAAGATTTCAGATTTTGAACAAACGAACATTTACATTTTTATTTATATGCAGAATGTCCCGTAAACAAACAGTCAAACTTCGGAGAATGGTTCTATGGGTAAAAATAAGGAAAATAGTTCATATAAACATAGGCCCGAAAACGCTTCGTTTTTCAGATATCCGCCATTTTGTTTTTTACACAAAATACAGTAATTCGTATCTAGAGAACGGTTTGACTGATTGAGTTCAAATGTGGCATAAAGTTTAACAAACAATGATTTATCTCAAGAAAAATAAGCAGTTAAATCATGTGTTTGCGAATTGCGGCTGTTTGAAATTTTCAAACCTATATTACTCAAAAACCGTACATTTTATAAAAAAATGTCAAGACAGCTTTTTTTTGTAGCCATTTTTATTCCTTATCGGGTGGTGTAACTGTCAAACAATGGAATTTAGGATAAGAGTTAAGTTATGTGTAATAATGTTTGTTCAACCCGACGGCATCCTATAACAATACTGTAAATACTACAATATTGTATATACATTTGCTGTCACTATCTTTATGGGACATCCTGTATATAGATATAGATAGAAAAAGATAGATGTTGTCACACACATAAAAATGTACATAGCTTAAACAAGTTTGTCATTATGTTTTGTACACACGTTAAAAATGTAACGGCAATAGATAATTACATTTTAAAATTTAGTAATTTGTTGTTTTATTGTTAATAAATATTTTATAACTGAACAAAATGAGACATTTTAAAAACGTACCCACTTAAGGTTTAATAATTACTTTATAAATGTTACATTTTTGTGTTTAATGTATAGGCAAAAATAAGTAAACACCTAGATCAGCTGTCCGATTATTAAAAGCGCGCTTATTATAATTATTATTATTATTTGACTAATAATAAATCAGCTGTTAATTGTAAATACAAAAATACTATACAATTTACCACAACGGTTTGAATTTTTTAATTCCTTTTTGAATTATTAATCCCTACTTGAAGTAGTAAAATGACACAATGAGATGGTTTAAGCTTCAAATTGAAATATTTGTTATGAGCGTACGTTTAAAGGTTCTCTCAAACAAAGGGCGAGCTTCTAGACAAAAATAAATAACGTGGGGAACTTTTAAGATTTTATAATTTGTATTTTTTACCACACTTAAAATGAGTAAATGATAAATTTTATATTTTTGGGGAGTTTTTTGGGGATATTTGGGCTTCACTCCATTTTGGGAGATATTTTGGGATATTTGCCATGAGCCTAACTGGTGACGCACAAACTAATGGATTTTTTTCCATACATTTTTTCCATTTAAATAACATGGCGTAATTTAAAAATGTCAGTTGTTATTAAAATATACTCAATTTATTACATTTTTATATTTTTCCGTAAAACGAATAAAATTACACTTTTCTTCCAAACTGGTAGAAAAATAACGATAGTGTATTGGGCCGATAGTGTAATTCCCCATCGATAATTAATTCAATAACTACAAAGCGAACGCATAAAAAAACGCGTACGGTACATGTGAAGCACAAACCTAGAATAACGGTCGTTACACAATTAACATTGATAATTCAATAATTACTATAATTATATAATTTCATAATTTATATAACAGGAATCTATAAAAGATAGAAGGATACTGTTAGCGGCGTAAATGTGTTTAGCTCTTTCGATTGAGCTGTCAACCAACCTCGTACCTTTTTTAGTTTTTTAAATAAATCCAAAAAACCGAAATTTTAATTTTTATGACCCCGAAAGCCCCGACAAATTTTTTAAATGTTTTATGACATATCTAGATGTAAAAAGAAACACATTTTAAAAAATCATGAAAATTTTTCCATTAGGAGAGGCTGGGCGATTGGAAATAGGTTTCCGACCAAAATCTTGTAATAATATAGATCAAACTGGGATTTACAAGCTAATTTTCGATGAATGTAATTGGTTCTATATAGGGCCAACAGAATGAGCGTTCCATCAGAAGTTCGAAGAATGTCTAAAAAGAACATATATGGCAATAAATCGAATTATGCACGCCACCTCATAGACGAAAACCATGGCTATACTGACTTTGAACCTAATTTGATACCATTTTAAACATGAAAAAAAGACAAAATTATGGATGCTATCGTTGAATACGAAATATACAAAGCGTTTAAAAACAATGAAAACCAAGTCATGAACGACCATCTGCATTTCTCCTCGAACATTTTGTATGACACGGCTATCAGTATATAAGATAACGGACTTGCTAACAAACGTCACCGCATGGTTTGTAACGACATTAATTTGTCCTTAGATCACCGTGCGGGATGCATTCCACGCGTAAAAGGTGTTTTAATATGTTCTCAGTGTTTGTGTTTAGTATGTGTTTTTTATGTAGTGTTTGACGACCTCGCAAGAGTGATATATACGTCTGATGATGGAGTAAATCTCCGAAACGCTTCATATAGAAAGACAAGAAAGTCACGTGATGGACATAAAGTAAGTAGTTAAGTAAGTAGTAGGAAGTAGTGGTATTATATTACGTTGTCTTGGATACCAAAGAATCATGCATCTTAAAAAATTCAAAGGCTTAAACTCAATAGATGTATGCATTTAGTCACGTCACGTTACCGATGAAATGGAAATTATCCTAATTTTTTAAGTTGTGTCAATATAATACATGGTGATTCTATACTGGTTTCTATGGTGATTCTGTATTGGTTTTGATACGAACAACGAGGCTCGACGCTTTCTACAGGAGGTAAGACACTAATAGTGGGCAGATTCCTTGTCACGGTGGTCTTCAAGTCCGTAATGCACTTGTTCAACATTTCCATACGTTGACGGACCGACAACACTAGCAAGCAGAAAGTAGTTACGTTGTGCTTACTAAATGTATATAATTACAATGCTACAAATAGCTCAGCACCAAGTTATCAAAAATGTGTGAACATAAATAAACTTGTAACACGGTAATATTATTACCGCGTGTACTGCAACAACCACGGTTATGTATTTCCTCCGTTTTAAATGGTGCACGGTTTGTCCCAGACGTATTAATTTGTTGTCAAATTGTTTTATACCCGCAAATATATATATATATATATATATATATATATATATATATATATATAAAGATTAGGTACCATTTGGCTGCCTTATATGGCACG